>JASEKS010000220.1:0-159321 GCA_030770415.1 Pleoardoris graminearum
TTATTATTATTATTATTATTATTATTATTATTATTATTATTATTATTATTATTATTATTATTATTATTATTATTATTATTATTATTATTATTATTATTATTATTATTATTATTATTATTATTATTACAGTATTATTATTATAAATCTTATATTAGTATTTATATATAATAGTAATTTTAATAAGATAATAGTAATTTTAATTAGATAATACTTATATTAATAAAGTAATAGTCGTTTTAAACTAATATAAGAATAATTTAAGTCTACTTTTATTTTAATCTAGTCTAAAATACTAATTTAGCCTATATAAATCATATATAGGGTTATTTAAAATATAGGACTTAATAAAAATAAAAAGACTAATTTAAATATAAAATTAAGTTTAGAAAGTATTAAGACTATTTAAAGAGTCTTATTTAAAATATAAAATATAATACTATAAAAGGTTATTTATAATTATATATTTTTACTCCCTAGCTATTATAATATACTTAGAGAAGCTTAAGAATACTATAGTAAGTACTAGTAATATATTATTTACTAGTTTATTATTAAAAAAATATTTTTTTAAATAAAACTACGCTTTTAGCGTCGTACCTATAGTTTTTAAAAGAAATAACTGCTAGTTATTATAGGAGTTTTTATAAAACGGCTCTGCGATATTCTAGGTACTATAATAAAAGATAGAAATAGTATATAGTTATAATAAATTAAAATAGTAATATATAAATAAGTGTTATTTTTTAACTTAGTACGCAACGTCTATTTGTAAAAAAAAGAAAGATAGTAGTAATAGCTCGCGCCGTTACCGGTATACTATAAAGTATTAATATACGCCGGTACCCCCTACTACTATATATATATACTGTAAAATATAAAAAAGTATAATAAAGTAGTTTACTACGCTAGGCAGCTATATTAGATTTTTTTATAAATATTATTATATATACTATATATACTATATATACTATACATACTATACGTTATATATTATATTATAATATAGCTAAATTATCTTATAGAAGTAATAAGCGTAATATTTAGTACTTTACTAAATTTATCTCTATAAAGACTGCTTTACTAGTAATTTTTATAAAGCTTTAGTATACTACTAGAAGGCTTTACCTCTATAAGTAAATAGGTATAAAATAAATAATAGCTATAATAGCTATAGACTATAATTTTATACTAGAAATAGGTAAGTGTACGCTATACCTATACGGCTATAGTAATAATAATTATTACTAACCTATATAGTTACGATAGTAATAGATCCTAAAAATTTTATTATTATAAATACTAACCTAAACTATATTTATAGGTAAAAATAGTATCTTTTAGCTATACTAAATAACTAAAATAACCCCGACTATACTAAGTTTAAGAATAAGATAGTAGTAGTTACCCTAACGGTAGTATAGTTTAAAATATAAAAAAGCTAGCAAGGAGAGTATTAGTAATAATATAAAACCGTATAAGAGCTATATATAAAATAGTAAATATAATAAACGTGGCGATAATATGCAAAGGAGTAGGGAGGGAAGTATTATAAAATACCTATAAGTACGGGTAAGATAATATATAATAGTTTAAATACAAAATATAATAATTTAGATATAAAAAAAATAGGTAATTAGTGCTAAAAAGAAATAAAAAAAAGTTTTTATCTTATTATAAAAAACCTATTAATAAGTGCTGTTATAACCTATCGGACCCGGCCGTTACGGTTAAGCCCGGTGATTAAAAATTTATAAATTAAACTATTATTAATAATTATATAATTAATATATTAATATATAAAGATAATTTAGCTGCTAATAGAATATAGTATCTAATATTATATATATAAAAATAAGCCAATTTTACATCTTAAATAAAAAGTTATAATAGCCTAAAGTAGGGTCATAAAAATTTTCTATGTTTACTAATTTTTTTAACTCTTAAACCTCTTAGTAAGTAGTCCCTAAGAGGGTAAATAGAATACGCTAGTTTTTTTTCTTTAGAATAGTATTATTATTATATTTTTAGGCCTTATAATTAAAAAGTTATATTATTTTAAAAAAGGTAAATTTTTAGAATAACTCTTTCTAATATTACCCCCCTGTTTTTTGTTAAAGTAATATAAAAGTATTAGACTTATTTATTATTCTATTATATATAGTATATATAAATAATAGTCTTATAAAATACTATTTAAGTAAATTATTTTATACGTATATCAGATACTTTATAAATATTTTATTTTTTATAATATACTAATAAATACTATCGTCTTAGTACGTACTTATATTTTATTTTAAAATACCTAATTATTTTACTATACTTAGATTTTTATTAAATATAAATATTTAATACTTTATTTTAACTATTCCTAGGATACTTCTATACTTTAATATAGATTTTAAAAGAAAAACTAACATTATAAATAAAAATAAGTAAAGGGAAAAATCGTATATATATAATAATAAATAGGTAGGTAGTAAATACAGGGGGGCGACATTACGAAAGAGTTAATCTAAAAAGTTACTCTGTTTAAAAATTAATATAAAATTAATTACTAAGCCTAAAAATACGTAAATTATACCGTTTTAAAAGAAATAATAGAGATATATATTAGAATTTTAGTTACGTCCTATTTATTACCAGTAATAAATTAAAATTATCTAAATATAATAAATTTTTAATCCCTTTTCTAGGTTCCTATAACTTTTTAGTTAGTAAATATATTTAACTAAAATTTTAACTATACCCTTTTAGGCCTAGTATAGGTTACGTAACTAAATTTTCGAAGTATATTAGTAATCTAATTATAAAATTATATTAATAATATAAATGTAGCTTATACTTATATAAATACTACTTACGTAATATATTATTAATATTATACTATATATTTGTATACTAATCAAATAAATAGTGTGGCTGTGGTGGCTGTGTAGGCGACTAAAAGTAATATTATACTATATTATACAGGGGGGTGAACTCAAAAAAGAGTAATCAAAAAAGATAGCTTTTTTAAAAATTTATATAAAATTAATTAATAAGCCTAAAAATACGTGAATAATACCGTTTTAAAGAGAAAGTAATAAAGATTTATATAAGAATTTTAGTTACGTTATATTTATTACCTATAATAAATAAAATTACCTAAATATAGTAATTTTTAAAACCTATTTTTTAGGGTCTTATAACTTTTTAGTTAGTGAATATATTTAACTAAAATTTTAACTATACCTTTTTAGGCCTAGTTTAGGTCACGTGACTAGATTTTCGAAGTATATTAGTAATCTAATTATATAATTATATTAATTATAAAAATTTTGCTAAGGCTTATATAATTATTAATTACGTGATATATTATTAATATTATAGTATATTATAATATCTTTTAGATTTTATAACCTAGACTCCTATTTCCTTAAAATGGCGCTAAATTTGTCAAAACTCGAATCTGAAGTTTAACTACTTTTAAAAGTAAATAATTTACCTTCTTTAATTGCTATAACTTTAAATAAGTTAGAAAAGACTATTTATAATACTATACAACGTATTAAAAATAAAAATAAAAAAGATTATAATATAAATAAGATTAAAAAAGGCCGAGTTATTAAGTTAACTCTAAGAGATAAGAGAGCTATTAATAGAGACTTAACTAGAAGCCCTAAAAAAGAAAATAAAAGATTATTAATAGAAAATAATCTAAATATTACAAAGAGGGCTTTATAAAAGTTTTTAAAAAAGGAGAAGTACTCTATTAATATAAGTACTAAAAAGCCTCTTATTAATAAAGAAAACGCTAAAAAAAGAGTAAAATACGCTAAAGAATAATTAAAAAATATTAAAAATATAAAACTAGAAAAAGTAATATTTTCTGATGAGTTAGCAATACAAAGGGATAAAGCTAGAAGGGAATACTATAGAAAAAGGGGTAATAATAGAGTTAGAAGAGAATTGGTTACTAGCCAATTACGAAGTAAGTTATTTTAACTTTTTAAAATATTAAAATATATAACTTTTTATATATTTTTAGGCTATGGTTTTAGTTGTTTAATATTAATTATAATTAATTATTTTATAGGCTACGACGTTACCCTATATGTTTGGGGTGCAATTTGGGTAGGAGGTAGAAGTAATTTAGTGTTTATTAAAACACCTAATTCTTCTACTTCTTATACCTGAGGTTAAACCCTATATAAAAAGGGGTGAGTTTTATAATTTTTTTTTACCCCTATTTTTAATAATATAATATATATATATATATATATATATTATATTATATTATAATTATAATCTTTATAATAATATTAATATAGGTTGGCAATTTTAACAAGATAACGTCCCTATTTATAAAACTAAGGACGTTTTAACTTGGTTTAAAAACAACAAAATTAAACTATTTTCTTACCCAGCCTATAGTCCTGATTTAGCCCCTATAGAAAATATATAGGGTTTATTAAAATTAGGACTAATTAAAAATAAAAGGGCTAATTTAGGTATAGGAAATAGTTTAGAAAGTATAGAGGCCTTTAAAAGAGTTACTAACGAAGAGTAGTATAAAATACCTTAAGAGGCTATTAATAATTGTATTTTATTACTCCCTAACCGTTATAAGGCGGTTATAGAAGCTAAAGGCTACTATACTAAGTACTAGTAATATATTATTTACTAGTTTATTATTAAAAATGTGAAAATTTGACTTTTATATATAATTATATAAATACTATATAAATATATAAAAATAATGTATATACTTATATATTATAGATACTATTATAATATATATAAAAATAAGCTAATTTTACACCTTAAATAAAAAGTTATAATACCCTTTAGTAGGACTTTAAAAATTTTTTATGTTTACTGATTTTTTTTAACCCCTGAACCCCTTAGTAAGCAGCCCCTGATAGGGTGAATAGAATCTCCTAGTCTTTCTTATTAAAACGCTATTTTTCTCGTATTTTTTAGCTTACTAATTACAAAGTTATACTATTTTAAAAAAGGTATTTTTTTGATTACTCTTTTTTGAGTTCACCCCCCTGTAATATCTTTTAACTTTTATACACTTAAACTTCTATTCTCTTAAAATAGTAATAAATCTTTTAAAACTTAAATATAATATTAATTTACTTTTAAAAGTTAATAATTCTCCTACTTTAATTACTACTACTTTAGAACAGTTTCCTCCTACTATTTATTCCGCTATATAACGTATTAAAAATAAAGAAAAAAAGAATTATAATATAAAAAAAAGTCTATATAGAGGGTATAAAAAAGTTAACTAAAAGAGATAAAAGAGTTATTAATAAAGACTTAACTAGAAGTTCTAAAAAGGAAAATAAAAAAATATTCTTAGAAAATAATTTAAATATTATAACTAGATAATTAGAAAGAGATTTAAAAGAGAAAGGTTATATAACTAATATAAGTAATAAAAAACTAATAATAAATAAAGAAAATACTAAAAAAAAAAAAATTAAAATACGCTAGAGAAAATATTTTAAATATTAAAAATTAATTAAAAAAAATAATATTTTCTAATAAGTTAGTAATATAAAGAGAATAATAAAATAGATAATATTATAAAAAAAGAGGTAATAATAGCGTTAGAAAAGAACTGGCTGTTAGCTAATTATCAAGTAAGTTATTTTACCATTTTAGAATATTAAAATATATAACTTTTTATATATTTTTAAGTTATAGTTTTAGTTTTTTAATATTAATTATATTAATTATTTTATAGAATAAGATCTTACCCTATAAGTATAGGGTATAATTTAGATAGGAAATAGAAGTAATTTAGTATTTATTAAATAAAGGTATATATATACTCCTTCTTTTTTAAAATCCGTTTTAGTCGCCCTGAGCTACCACAGCTATACTATTTGTTCGATTAGTATATAAATATATAGTATTTATTAAAATATCTAATTCTTTTACTTCTTTTACTAGTAAGAATTATATAAATAAAGTTTTTATTTCTAGAGTTGAACCGACTATAAAAAGGGCTAAGTTATATAAAGTTTTTTTATCTATTTATTTATTAATATAATAATATAATAATATATATATTATTATATTATATTATAATTATAAAGTTTTTACTAATATTAATTTAGATTAGTAATTTTAATAAGATAACGCCCCTATTTATAAAACAATAAACGTTTTAAACTAGTTTAAAAATAATAAAATTATACTATTTTTTTACCCAGCCTATAGCCATGATTTAGCCCCTATAGAAAATATATAAAGTTATTTAAAATAAGGGCTAAATAATAATAAACAGGTTAATTTAGGTATAGAATTTAGTTTATAAAGTATAGAGGCCTTTAAAAGAGCTGTTATAGAGGAATAGAATAAAATACTTTAAGAAGTTATTAATAACTATATTTTATTACTCCTTAACTATTATAAGATAATTATTAAAGCTAAAGGCTACTATACTAAGTCATAGTAATTTATTATTTACTAGTTTATTATTAGAAATTTGAAAAAGTGACTTTTATATATAATTATATAATTAATATATTAATATATAAAAATAATTTATATACTATTTATCGCAGAAAGATACCTTAGAGCTTACGTTACTAGCTTATAAAACTTTTTAGAATAAAGAATTTATTCTCTTTTACGTATATATATTACGGCTCTTTAGCGCCTTTTTTTTTATAAAAGTAGTCTTAATTCTTTAATTTTAGAATCTAGTAATTTCTAGCTTATTTTTTTTTATAGTTATAAGCTTAGCGTTTTAAAAGTAAAGAAAGATTTTCTCTATATACCTAATTATTAGAAATTCTATTTTTTTAAAACTCTAATTAATTCTTTAATTTTTTATTTAAAAGTTTTTAGTTTTATAGACCTAGCGAGTATTATCTTATATATATACTAATAATAAACTTTATATTTTTAATTATTAATCGCTTAGTAAGTCTTATAACTAATAATCTTCTAAGTATTATAATATTTAAAACTACTTTATCCCTTCTAACTAATAATATCTGTTTTACTAATTTAGTAAGCTAGCTAATTTAGTATATATAGTTTAAAATATAATATACGCTTTACTATATATAGGATTTTATTAATCCTAACCTTAAAAGCGTTAATAATTTTAATAACTTTTTTTAAATATTTAAGTTTTTATATATTATAGAAGTATCTAAAGCTAAAATTATAAAAATTTACTATAATTATACTACTAAAATAGCTATATACTAAGTTTACTTATTTAGTTATACTACTAAAGCGAATCGTGTAATAAATATTTAAAACTAAATTAGTATAATAATAACTTTAAATCTTATAAGTGCTACTTAAATATACTACGCTATTAAAGGGGATATCTTTATTTACTTAATTATTTTTTTTTTAAATAAGAGCTTTTAACTACTAACGCGGTAACTAAGAATATTATATAATAATAATACTATACTTATTTAAAAAAAGTAAAATATAAAAAAATAGCTTCTAAACTATAATATTATAAATAAAAAGCTTTTTATATAATAGTAAAGGTATATAAGCTTAGTAAATGAAGGCATACACATACTCCTCCTTTTTCGAACCCCTTTTAGTCGCCCCGAGCCACCACAGCCACACTCTTTGTTCGATTAATATACAAATATAAGCTTAGTAATATTTAAAAAAAGCTAGCTATTACTAACTTTCTTATCGTCGTTAGTAAAAAATTAGTACTTAATTAGGTAAAGTAGATATATATAACTTAAGCCTAAAAATTAATACTTAAAAGTAAAGAGCTCTTCCTAATAAAAGTTAAAAGCATCTTTTAAGTAGTATTATAAAATAAAGTTACTAAATTATTTACTAAAAGCTTTAAAATTTTTATAATATTTAGTAGATAAAGCCTATTTCCCTAATTAAATAGCTTTTAGCTAAAAAATAAAAGTAAATTATACTAATACTTTTATAGACTTAAAAAGTACTATTAAAAATCTACTAAGTATTATTACTTATAGCTAGTATTAATAAATACTTATACTAATTATACTACGCCGCTTTTTAAAATAAATAAAAAAAAAAGCTCCTTAAGCGCTTTAAATTTAATAAATTTATAATTTTTTGTAATATACTTAAGTAAAAAAGATAGTTTAAGAAAAATACTATATAAAGTAAAAGATCTAATAAATTAAAATTCCCTAGCTCTTTAGTATATATAATTATTAATTTTTTATTTATTATAAATAGTAAATTAGAATAAAGTAATAGTATATATTTTATATAAAATTATAATACCTATACGCTCTCTAAAAGTACTATTTTTAATAATAGTACTACTTTATATTTAGTAAATAATAAATAGCTACTTATTTTAGAATTTTTTAAAAAAACTAATAGTATTTATACTATTAAAACTAAAATATAAACTTTTTTAATCTTTAGTATAGAAACCTAAGTAATTAAAAATACTTTAAATAGTCTAAATAAAAATTTTATAAAAAACCTTATACTAAAAGATATAGTTATTATAAAAAAATTCTATTTAAATATAGTATTTAAAACTTAATAACCTAACTTTTTTGATATATTAAGTATAAAGGTATATATATACTCCTTCTTTTTTAAAACCCCTTTTGGTCGCCCCGAGCCACCACAGCCACACTATTTGTTCGATTAGTATATAAATATTTAAAACTTATCTATATAATAAAGTATTTTAGTATTTAGACTTAAATAATATACTACGTATAAAACTTTTAAAATAAAGTCTTATACTTATAATACTTATTTATAAGTATAATTTTATATTTATTAAATATAAGCCTCTATTCTTTTATCTTTTAGTTTAGAGTATAATACTCGTATATTAAAAGTTTTATTTATAGTTAATATATCTGCGTATTAATACTAAGGATATATAGTACTAAAAAGTAAAATATTTAAATTAAAATGTTTTATATACTTTAGTCTATAAAGTATAAAATATTTATATTTTAAATACTAAGCGTATATATTATAAGTAATATTCCCTTATATACGCGGCTTAAGTAATTTTTTAAAACCTTAAAAAAAAGTTATTTTAACTATATTAGTATATTTTATAAAATCTCTTTAATATATCTAGAGAAAGACTTAGAGAGTAGTAGATATTATTAATTAAAAACAATTATAATAAAAAAATTTATATATAGAGTCTATAGGTAAAATTACTTTTAAAGTTTATAAAAGTATTTTTAAGCTTTACTATATAGGTATATATTTAGTATAAACTTAAAATTGTAAAGATTTTTTAAAATAATAATATTATTACCTATTTATAGTATTAAAGATTATGCTTTAAAAAATAAATAGAAGAGCTTAGTATAAGTATTAAAATACTATCTCTTTATATATATAAGCTAAACAGCGGCGCTAAATATGCTAGCTAAAAAATTATTAATAAAGCTATTACTATAAAACTTAGTATATACTTACTAAAAAAATTTTAGTATAAATCTTATACAGGAAGAGCGTAGAGAGTATATATTTATTAATATAATAGTTTAAGCTGCTATATAAAATAGGGCTTTAAAAAAAATAATATTTTAAAATAAAATTTATATATACTACAACGAGCTTCTAAAAGAACTAGTAATGTAAAAAATAATTTTTTTATATTTACTTAGTCTACTTTTTTTACTAAACTATATATAAAGAATAGACTATACTCTTTAAAAAGTAAACTTAGTAAATAGTTATATATTTTAATAGTACTATATTTATATATTAATTAAACAAATAGTGTGGCTGTAGTGGCTCAGGGCGACTAAAAGGGGTTTTAAAAAAGGAGTATATACATACTTTTATTTTAATAGTACTAAACGTCTGCTTCTACTTAAGTAGATATTTACTTATAAGTTTAATTGGGATAGTTACTTTATAAAG
Source organism: Pleoardoris graminearum (assembly GCA_030770415.1). Lineage (NCBI taxonomy): Eukaryota > Fungi > Ascomycota > Dothideomycetes > Pleosporales > Didymosphaeriaceae > Pleoardoris > Pleoardoris graminearum. The sequence goes on from JASEKS010000220.1 coordinate 9,886, forward strand.
TATAAAGCTTATTTAGTTATTAAAGGTAATTTCTAGTTAAGAAATACGCTTTTATTAATATATACTATAATATTTATAGCGCGCTTTTTTTATATAGCTATAATAATTATAGTAAAGTTTAATCTAAAGATTTTATAGCTTAATATAATTAGTATGTTTTTTAATATACTAATTAACCCTTTAAATCTAGTATAGTGTAAACTACCTAATAGCTATAAATAAGAAGATAGTTATATAAAGCTTAATTAAGCTCTATATAGCTTAAGGGACTTATTTATACTATAGTATAAAGAATTTTTTAGTACTTTAGCTAAGCTTAGTCTTATTTATTTAAAAGAAAAGTTTTATTTATTTTTTAATATAGATTATAAAATCTTTATACTTTTTTATATAGATAATATTCTACTCTTATACTATAAAATTTATTAGTAAGAAGCTTTTAAACTGCGTAATAAGCTTTTAGGAATATATAAAATAGAGGTGCACAGAGCTATAAAATAGTATTTTAAAATATAGATAATTAAGAATTAAAAAAATTAAATAAAAACGCTACTTTATAATTTATATATTAAAAAGATTGTAAAAAAATTTAAAATAGCTAATTTAGTATTTTTTTTACTAACGCTATTACTATTAGAAGAGCTAGTAAAAAATAAGAAAAAAGTAATAAAAGCTAAAATTAAAGCGTATTAGGAGCGCGTTAGATTTATATTTTATATTATTATTATAATATAACCAGATGTAGTATTTACTATTTTAAAGTTTTTTTATTTTTTAATTAATTTAAGTAAAGAGTACTTTACTATAATAGAATACGTAATTATGTTTCTTTATAAATTATGTTTTTAAACAATCTAATATAGGGTATATAAAGGCCTAAAACTTATAATCTATTTAAACGCTTTATTTATATATAATTTAGACAGTAAATAACCTTTATATAGCTATATTATTATATTATTTAGAGATATAATTATTTAGAAAACTATTAGGTAGGCTATTATTATAATATTAACTACTAAAGCGGAGCTCCTCGCGCTTAAGTATATAAATAAAAAAATAATAGCTCTAAAGCGCTTTTTTAAAAAATTTATTTTAAATTTTAGAGTTACGTAGCGTATATTCTCTAATAACTAATAAATCATTAAATTAGTTATAGGTAAAAATAAATATATAACTACTTATTTACGCTATATAAATATATAAAATATATAACTACGCTAAAAGTATTTAAAAAAAGTTTTAAAATTAAATACCTTTAGATAAGTAATATACTAGTTAATAGGTTAATAAAAGCTCTTATAGCTTAATAATTTTAAAAATTTAAAAAGTAACTAAATCTTAAGAATATAAAAGAAAAAATTACTAAACTACAATTCTAAAAAATTATATAATAATAAAGTATAAAGCGCTTTAAATTAAATATTAAATAGCTTATAAGCTACTATTTATAATAGACAATTTAAAACCGTACTACTTAGAAAAACTTTATAATAAAAGAGTAGAAAAATAATAAAAATAATAAAAAATTATATAATAACCCTAAAAATTATACTTAATAGATTAATAATTTTACTAGCTTACTAAACTTTTAAATAGCTTAAGCACAGTGCGAAGTAATTTTATTAAAAATATTATTTATAGAGTTACTACCTAAGTTTTTATTTATTTTAATTATCTACTTAATAGTAGTCTATAATTTATTAAGCTTTATAGTCTATAAAATATATATTAGTAAAGATTAAAAAAAATAAATTAAAAAATTATACTTTTTTATAAATAAGCTCTTTCGCCTTCTTACTATAGAGCGGCTTATAGTAGGATAAAAAGCGCTTAGTAATTTCTTATATATAAATAAAACTATAATAGTAAATATATAATTTTTTAAATTATTTAAATTAAAATATTAGTATATATATTAGTTTATAACTATATCCGCTCTTATACGTTTAGTAATAAAAGCTTAGTTTTTTAGTATTATAATAACTACTATTATTCTTACTAGATAAAGCGCTACTTAAATAATAAAAATAAAATATTAAACGCTTTAATTTTATAATCTATTAGTAATATTAAGCTATATAGATACTATTTAATAGTTTTTTAACTCTTTTAATTTTAATATAAAAAAATAGATAGAGCTCTAGAAAACTATAAATTAAAAAGCTTAAAATATATTTTATTAATATTATTTTTATCTATACAGCGCGATAAAGTCTATAAAATAAATAGTTTACTATTTTTATTTTTATTTTTTGTATTTTTAGATTTGCTTTTATTTACTATAGGGCACGGCCTATTTTTTAAACTTAACCTAGTAGAGCTTAAAAAAGCTAAATTAAAAAAGGCGCTAATAGCGTCCTACGTTTAAAAAAACTAAATAGGGGGAATAGACTAAATAGAATTAATAACTTTTAAAGTCTAGTTAATTTTTTATTAGTATTAAGCTTTTTATAAAAATATTATATACTTTAAGACTAGCTCTTAGACAGCAATTTAAGAGCGTAATATAAATATTAAACTAAAAAAATCATTAAAATTACTAGACAGCGGATTAAAAAGATTATTACCTAAAACTTAAAAGAGCTATAGAGTCTTTTAAACTAAAAAAAGTATACGTTTTATCTATTAAAAATAAAAAATAATTTTTTTAAGCTCGTAATAGTAGAAGGAAAATTTTTTTTAAAAATAGAAAGAGTAGCGGAATATTTTAAACTAAAAAATTAAAAACTAAAATAAATAAAAAAAATTTTTTAATTAGAAGATATAGGCGGATTTACTTATATTAAAAATATAAAATATTCTTTTTTAGCTTATAATAGTTACGTATTTTTTTATAAATAAAATAAAAAATCTTCTAAATATCATAATATAAAAATTTTTAGTTAAATTATAGGAATTTTTAACTAAGGCTAAATAGTATTTTAGTTTTACTAAACTATTTATTATTAGCGCGCTTTATAATTATAATTTTTTTTTTCGCTTACTTCTTATAAAGCGTAATTATAGGCTTAAAAATAAACTAAAATAAAAAGTTAAAAGCTAGAGAATAGAGTCCTATTAGCTCCTTACTAACTTTAGTATACTTAATATATTTTAAATACTAATTATACTTAATTAAATTTAGGTAGTTAAGCTAAATCTTATATTAAAAATCTTTTATTATATCTTTAAACTATTAAGTAAAAATTAGTAGAGTTTTTAAAAGAAGGAATTAAAAATTAGAAATCTAAATAAACTCTAAAAAGTAAAGATTAAAAAAAGTATTATAGTTTACTATAGTTATAGTAGTAGTAATATAAATAACTAACTTATAATACCTATAATAGTTAGGGAGCTTAAAGAGCTATTAAGAGAAATAAAGTTAGATAGAAGAGTTTAAATACAGTATAGATAATATAAAAAAATATAAAAATAATAATAATAAATATAAAAAAAGTAAGAATTATTTTAAAAAAGTTAGTAGAGAAATTATATAAATATTATTTATACTACTAAACGCTAGCGCGCCTATTATAATTAGTTTTTTACTTTAAAGCTCTATTATTTAGTAACGCTACCCGCCGAAAATCTATTTAGAGAAACTTTTTTTAAAATTAATTTTATACCTGCTATAAGCTTAAAAAAATTAATTTTTATTTATTTGAATAGTTAAGCTATTTTTATTACCTTAACTAGGGGGTATATTATAGAAAAATATTTTAGAGTTTATATTACTAGCTTATAAAACTCTTTAGAATAAAAGATTTATTCTTTTATATATATATATATTACAGCTCTTTAGCGCTTTCTTTTATAAAAGTAGTCCTAATTCTTTAATTTTAAAATCTAGTAATTTCTAGCTCGTTTTTCCTCTACACTAATATAATAGAGTATCTATTATACTATATATAAAAATAAGCCAATTTTATACCTTAAATAAAAAGTTATCGAAAAGTAATAAGTACGCTTAGATAACAATCTAAGAGTATAAAAGTAATAAGGGAACTCTATTAGGTATTAAACTATATACGCAATAATTTAAAGCTAAAATAAAAGTTAACTAAAGATAATATCTATTTAAATAGTTACTTAATTAAATAATAAATATATTAGTAGGCTAGCGGTTAGTATTAAACTAGTAGCCTATATTAGTAAGTACTAGAGTACTTAGCGTAACGTAATATAGTTACTTTAAGGGCTACGCGTATAATATAAATAATAAATTATAAAACCTATATAATTACTACGTAAACTTCTTCTATTATTAAAATTACCTAATTACTATATCTAATAAATTTAAGTAGTACATATACTTTACTATTAAGACTAATAAGGCATTAAAAAATAAAATATAGATAAGTCCTTTATATAACCTTTATATAACTATAAATAAATACTTATACTTTTATACTTTATAAATTACTAAATTAAAAATTAAGAATATTAAAAAATTATATAAAAGTAATTTTATCTAGTCTAAATAGCGTGTATACTTTTTTTTAGCTAAATATAGTAGCTTTTACCATATTTAAGCTTAGTATTATTACTTTAGTATATAGTAATTTAGCCGTCTAATAGTAGTATATATAATAAATAGATATTCTTATTACCTTATATAATACTATTAATAGATCGCTTTAAGAGCGTATAGTAATTATTGCTAAAAATATAAAAAAGCTAGTAGTATACTATAGAAATAAAATCTAAAATTTTAAGCTATAGTTAAAATAAATATAAAATATATATTTATATACGCGTAGGAAGAGGGACTAAATAAAAATAAAAGTATAGAAGGGTTACTAAGCGTAAATTCTTATAGTAAGTAATAGTAATAGTAGTAGTATTTTAAAATATATAATTTATTAAATTATAATTAGTAGAGGCGCTTAAAAAAGTTTAAATTAATTAATACTTTACTAAAAATTAAAATTATTCTTATAGAGGGAGAGTTAGTAAAGAGGTTATTATTATTAAGTTATTAAGTGTTAAAGAAAGCTACTAGTAATAGTAATAAAAAAAATTTATATTAAAAGCCTTAGCGCTTTAGGAGGTATAATATTATAAAATTAAATTAAACTATATTAAATAAAAACTATTAAAGTAATAGTAAACTTTATATATTAATTCTAGTAAATATAACGCAGTTTTACACTTAGGTTACCTAAATAGAGTAGTTTTTCGCCTCCTACTTAGGAGGGAAATAAAAAGTTATAATAGGCTAAAGGATAGTCCTAAACATTCTTTATATTTACTAAACTTTTGTTACCCTTTAAGGGCTTACTAAGCAGCCCCTAACAGCGTAAATAAAATAAGCTAGTTATTTTCTTTAAAATAGTATTTTTTTTTTTTTTTAGGCCTTTTAACTAAAAAGTTATATTGTTTTAAAAAAACGTAATTTTTAGATTAACTCTTTCCTAATATCGCCCCCCTGTAGTAGTATAATATATATATATATATATATATAAATTTTTAAATCGCGGATTTCCTTTTATAAATACCTAAAATAATATTTTTTAACACATTAAGTATAAAGGTATATATATACTCCTCCTTTTTTAAAATCCCTTTTAGTTGCCCCGAGCTACTACAGCCACACTATTTGTTCGATTAATATATAAATATATATATATACCTAAAATAATAATTAAAAGATATTAAGAATAGTAAGAGTAGTAATAATAAAAATAAAAAATTTTACTTTATAAAATATAAACTTATAAAAAAAGTCTATAGGGTAGTATTAGTAAAGAATATAAAATAAAATATTATAAACATAATAATATAATATAATAGACTTATAAAGTAGTTAAAAAATTAATTAAAATTTTAAATTATAAGTAATTTAAAAGCGTAGTTAAATTATAATATTAATTAAAGTAGTTAAGGGCGCCGGTAGTTTCGGTTCTAGATAAAGCTTAAATCTGGTAACTACTTTATAACCGAGTGTGTTCCACAGGCTTCAGCAAAAAATTCGACTTCATTTTGTGCTAGAAGGGTTACCCGTAGATAAGAAGCTACTTTAGACAGCAAAGTTTGACTTCCCGTGGGCGTGGAGCTTTAGTCGAAGTAATCTTTCTGCGGATGCAGGGTTGGCTCGCTTGGAAGTGGTCGCGATAGCTTAACGAGCTCTTCCAACGGTTTATCGTAACTACTACTATCGGTTCTACCATCTTGGTCATTAACGTATTTGCCAACGTCTGGTTGCAATAAAGCTTGGCACTTCTCTCCACGCTGATCGACTTTCGCAAAGAGTTGTAGATTTCAACGGTACGCGTATGCGTTGCGGAGGTTTGGCAAATTAGGACCTCTTCTACAACCCAATGCACCATTCTTCATAGGTTGAACGAAGCGGGGACTGCTTTGGAGGTCCCTGTAATTACAAACATTCCAGAAGAGGAATCCTTCTGTACCATAGCACGGGGAGCCCCTATTTCAGAATGCTGTTAACATAATATTAAGTTTTTAGCAAATGCCGAGCAAGTATTTAATAATTGGTATATTTTTACTATATATTAACTTTTGTATAGTATTCTAGCCTAATATATAAATATTCTAATATATATTACTATTCTAATATCTATATACTAATCGAACAAATAGTGTGGCTGTGGTGGCTAGGCTGGTAAATTGGGTTATCCTACTTTTTTTTAAACCTTTAATAACTTTAGTAATACTAGGCTTAAATAGGTAATTTTAAGCTTATTTAGTTTAGTTACTCTAAAATTATAATCTAGTTAAAATATTACCTAATTAAGACTAGTATTAATAAAATTATTAAGTAACCTATTTAAGTAACTCTAACCTAACTCTACTGTAGGATTACTCGGATAAAAACTTTAATAACTTTAGTAATACTAGTCCTAATTAGGTAATTTTTTAACTAGATTAAAATTTTAAAGTAACTAAACTAAATAAGCTAAAAATTACCTAATTAGGCCTAGTATTACTAAAGTTATTAAAGTTTTAAGAGAAAGCTTAGCATTTTAGATTTACTAGTCTAGTGATGGCTCGGGGCGACTAAAAGGGGTTTTTAAAAAGGAAGAGTATGTGTATACCTTTATTACTACTCTAATATTCTAATAAGGTAATAAGTTAATATTTTTTAATATTTTAATATTTATTTAATATATAAGTACTTTTTAATATTAAAAGAATATATATATATATTTATTATTATTATGTTTTAGTATACTTCGGATAAGAGTCTCTAAAGTAAATATTTTATTATAAGGGCTATATGCGTTATTTTTACTTATTTTAGCCTAATAAGAAGTATATATTAACGCGTTAGTATACGTCTACTTTTAACTTAAAAGTAATTTAAAAGTAGACTATTAACGTTTATTATAACTTCCTGCGTTGTCTACCGGCCCTTAGATATTAAATATTATTTTACTACCTCTCTAAGGTTATTATCCTTAATTTAATAGGTAAGGAGTTAAATTAATATAAAAAAACGCCGCTAAAGGTAAAAGAAGTATTATATTATTATATATAGCGTATTTTATCGCGTATCTAATATATAGTATATACTTTTTAAAGAGTTTCTATAAAGTATATAAATATATAGCGTCTTTACTTTATAAAAAGCCTTTATAAAAAATTAATTTACTTAATAGTAATATACTAGAGGTAGTCTTTAATATTATAGATTATAATAAAAGGAAAGATATTAGGATTAGTGTTAGCATAGATATAGGGGTAAATATAAAAATAAAAAAATAGTTTCTAAATAAATATAGATCTAATATATATATTATTATCTACTATAGTAAATCTTATAGAGTAGTAAAAAAAAAAAATTAGAATTTCTATTTTTAGCTATTTTAATTATATAGTATTATTTTATAGTATATTAGAAGGAATTGCGTAGTTTTACTACTATTAAAGCTTTAGGCCAGTAATTACTTTATATAAGCTAAGATAGAAGACACTTAGGGGTAGTTTCTACTTTAATTTATTTAACTTTTATTTTAATTTACTCTTTATATAAGCTATTAGTTAGCCAGATCTTAATAGATAATAAATATTAATTACTAAAATCTATTATATAATTAAGTTTTAAGATATATAAAAAACGATATAAAATATTAATAATACTAACATATTATAATTTTAAAATAGCCTACTTTTATTATATTATTGCGATTCTAAAATACCCCTATCCCGCGGTACGATAATGAACCGATCACCCCGGAACCCAACGCCCGGGCTGTGCATGATCACGTGCCGTCAGAGAAGTGGCATCTGTGGCAACCACCAGTACGCGTGAGTGCCGTGCAATTTGACTCTAGCATGAATAGTCGTCCATCCCTGTACGCTTAGGTCATGGAGAGCAGGGCAAGGCAACGTCCGTCTATTAAACTCTTGCCCTCGACTCTTAGGCCACACTAATGATTGCACCAATCTTCTCAAAACTTCAACACGATATGAAAACTATAGTTAGTTGAATACTCAGTTGTGTTGGAACGGTCGCATGCCTGGCTGGTCAGATTGGATTCGGCAAACACGCGCTTTAAGGTGACCCTATGTTGGCTTTGGTGACCAGAATCAAGCATGTACTGGGGTTCGTTGCTCATGTGGTGTGTGGCTGGGGGTTCATGGCTGCTACCAATAATAGCGCAAGTGGGGCGGCGAAGATGATTTCACGTGATACAACAGTCTCAAAGGTTGGTTTGCTTACACCCGCTAAAGATATATTAACCAGTTTCACAGATGTTGTAATAATGATTAGCGCTAAATGTATTGTACTACGCCCTTGGAGAGCTCTCGAAATGTTGAATAGTTTGGTATGGAAGCTACGTCAGCTATTCGTCTTGAGCGTATCATGTTAACTTTATGCTACGAAGGGGAAAAAAGAGCTGGAGACATGTGGATCACCATTTAGTGATACTTATTCTTGATTGTGTATAGCTCCACTTAGAGAACCAGAGAGCGTGTTCTTCGTCTAGTCTCCGACCTAAAGTTCATGGCAATTCCAAAGTAAATGATTGGGCACGCTCCAGAAATGACGCCCCTATGCTTTCAAATGTTAGTCCTTCGCCACTTCCACACAAATTAACCGTCCTTTTTATACAAAGAATCCAATCTCTAGATCCTGGAAACACTAATTGCTTTCAATCAGTATACTTCGCGAGCTTCTTGAAGCCGACGCCAATTGCTTTAAAAATCCTAAATAGGGATAGCAAGAACTTCCTAGAGTCTATAGTTAGCTTAGCCCTATGTGTATACGTTGGCGTGCTTAGGCCTAAAATACAGATAGTTTGCGTATCGTCTAAACCTTAAATAGCCAAGCTCACCCGCTCTTCCCCTAGTGCTCATTACCTACGTAGCAAATAGAAATAGGCACTCATAAATCCCTTAGCGCCATCAAAAATCTCCATACACTTCTCCATCGGGTGTAATGAGCTATATGACTTCGGCTGGTGGGGCGTCGCCGTAGTGTACGCTGATGTGTTTGGCCTGAGCTTTCAATGCGTAGAGAGTCGGAACCACCTCTTTCAAGTTAGCCTGGAGGTCCGCAAATTCGTCTATGTAGAAGCATAGCTTAATTATCGTCCTTGAGAGCCCGAGACTTCAGGGTCTTTCCTCTGCTTCAAGCTGCGCTACCTCCTCCTTGTCCGGCGTCGGCGTATCACTGCTGGCCTTCTGAGAACGTGTTGCTATTCATGGTTATTGATTCAGGTTAACGAAGGGGGAAAAAGGCGTAAGCTTACGAGAACGGTGCAGTGTGAGAAGGTTCGAGGCATTTTGCCCTTCGGCACCCGGATCGTGATAGCCTTTTATCGGCGCCATTGGTGCAGCGCCATTCCACTCAATTGCTATGATTAGCAGGTACAACTAACTGACCAAAGTCGCGCCATACCCTCGAGAACAAGTGACTTTGGCGCCTTCTTCCTTCACCAAGAGTAATCACTTGGAAAGGCTTTCTGCATTATCTTCGTACGCCACGTTGTATTTGGGGAGGTACTCATGGTGTGTATGGTGACGCAATTGATCGGACCAGTAACTAGTTTAGGAAGGCGTTGGGCCGTGCGAGCCACTGTTTATCACGTGCTCTGGACTGGCCCGGGCGCGGGCCCGCGACTGCCTTTTTGAAATCTAGCACTTGCGTGCTTCTCACCTCCACCATCATCTACGCTTCCACGCCCCTCTGCTCGAACAGCACAGCTGCATAACCTCAAAAATACCCTTAACGTCTTCCATAACTGCACACAATGTCAGATTCCATTAAGAAGGCCGCCCAGAAGGAGTTGCTCTCGCGCCAGACTCCACCAGTTAGGGAGAATGCTAACGGCGGCGTCTTTGCCCGCGCTGCTAGCTTCCTCGGTTGTAAGTGGTATTTCTTAGCATGATTCCACAAGGCTGTGTACACTATTTTGCCCTAGCATGGGCCATACAACAGCTAGTCAGACTGTACCCAAGCTTTTAGCTGTGTGCTATGATTGAGTAAACCGTCTAACTACAAAACAGCATTCATGAACCCCCAATGAAGCGGCAGCACCTGGTCGAGGCATCCACCTTGGTAACGAACAAGAGGGTCGAGGACGAGAAGGTCGAAGACAAGAAGGAGAGGGCCAAGGCCGAGAAGATCACGAACGCTGATACCTCTAGGGAGGTTATCCGCTTCTCACAACGGAAGACTTGGGTGCGAGTTGACCGACCAATCCACGAAGCGACTGTCCCGGAGATGATTGAGGAGTTTATGCGCAGCCCCCGGATCAAGGGTCATCAGAGCACCCAGTATCTCGCTCTCAAGGCGAGGTTGAATCAAGGTGGCCTAATCCGGGTCCCACCAGGCGCGCGCAACTTCCAAGGCGTTCCTACCCTGCATTTTACAGAAGCCGCAGATGGTAAGGTTGGTCCGCATCGATATGGGTCCGATTACCATTTCGACCTCGGAAAATGCTTTGCGCACCTCCGAACAATCGAAGCCTGTCCCCATGTTGAGGACTGTGACTGGGACCACAACCCGCCTGACCTGGCCGTCGCCTTTTGGCTGGTAGCCCTTGGCCCAGAGTGGGCAAAATGCCTCTTACACATTATCTACACCTTCTAGGTGAGATACGGTCTAGACATGAAGGGAACTGGTATCTTCCCTGGCCGCGTCCTGGCACAAGAGCAACCCACAGCCCTCCTTCCGGTTCCAGTGCGGACCCAAAACGCTCGGAAGGCCCCACCAGTCGTCGAGACGGGCGCAGACCATCGAATATTTGCAGAGTTCGGTGAGCTGCTGTTGCACTGGGATGAGATCTGCAAGAGGCGTGCGGCGTGGCGCAACGCATACGCTCAATCTCCACAAGGCAAGCTATACAAGACGAAGCGAGCAACGCAAATCGCCCCACGACAGCAGGCACTGGCAGCTCGACAGAAGGCCATTGATGAGCGCAACCAGGAACTCGAGCAGAAGGCCGCTGCCGAAAAGGCCAACGAGGTGGAAGAGGAGGAGTGGAATACAGACGATGAAGTGGACTACTACAACAAAGATCGCGAATCTTGGTTCTACGAGAATTCTGCCCTATTCAACCGCTACAACGCGCTGCCCAAGACGAAGCCGCGTGGCAATGGTGAGCGTCTACGGTGGATCCTGAACACTGCGCGCACCATAGGGTGCGATCTACTCGACGCGGACAACTATGATACCATGGCGAACGTCGAGATTGCTGCACTTTTCATGAATCTAACCCCGAAAATGCAGGCCATCGTATCCATTTACATGGATTGATGCTTGCTTCGCGACGAGAAAGTCATCTTTTAGTTTATGACCCCCATCATCCAAGAGCTGGCCCAGACGGTTATAGAGCTCCTAGGGCATAACGTCTTCTCTGTATATTCCGCGAACACGCCAGCGCAGCGGCAGAAGGTACAGGATCTCTAGAACGACCCCAAGACCGATAAGAGGGCGCTCTTCGCCTCAGCTCTAATATTCGGTACCGGATACAACTTACAGAAAGATAGTCGCGCGGGTGTTATAGTCGACACACCAGATACGGATAATCGTAAAAAGCAAATTGTTGGCCGCCAGTACCGTCGTGGACAGAGCCTCGAGGTTCACTTCTTTCTCCTAACCGTGAGAGGCACCCACGCTGTTTCACACACTACACGTAAGAAATCCCTCCAGTACCATTGGGGTAGGGTTACTAGTTGTGAAGCCTAGCTTCTTTCCACTAATGAGTGGTCGATCGATGACCGTCTTAATGGAAGGCGTCTATTTACCTAGTAGGCCTCAGAGGCTGAATGAAATCCCATGACTTCAAATGTCCATGCGCCACACAAGAGGATCTGCTTTGACATTTTCACTTTGCCACAGTGACATATCTCTCGTGACTTTTTTCTCATTTCATGAATTACAATACATACTCTAACAGCGCACTTCATCTCTCCTCATCCAAAGCTCGCGGGAAACAGCGTTCCTTCCACACACCCCACGCCACCACATACATATGCTGAGTAAGTCTAGACAAGAAGAACGTGAACAACCATATCCGCCGCACGCACCGCTCACACCACAAGCGTGTGACAGGTAGAAGCAAACGCAAGCAGCGCTAATCGCTCGCTCGCTAGCATTCGTACAACGCGCCAGCCGCCAGCGAAGAGAAGACAATCTGCGCCCGCTAGCCATGACGTAGCAGATCAAAGAACAAGGGTGATGTATTGAAGAAAGCGCTTTAGCCGGAACTCGGGTGCCCAGGTGTAGGTTCCCAACGCGGCTGGCGACGCTGCGTAAGCGGCCGAGCTGGCATGCACGTCAGCTGCGGAAAAGATAAAGGAACGGGAGGGTATCAGAGAAGACGAAGGTAAAACAGTGCTAGGACAAAAGTGGGAGTACGCCGTGTCACCCTAGGATAGGTAATACAACGGCCGATTGTACCCGGCTTTTGACCTGATCCTGTGGGAAGTGGGTCATAGTGCAATGCTTATGACTCGCCTCCCGTTGACGCTGGAGCACCTTCGCCCTGTCCGCCACGGTTGAAACCGCCCCGTCCGCGTCCGCGTCCGCGCTGGCCACCACGATCGCCTCGGTCACCGCCACGGTAAGAGCCTCCTCGGCCGCGACCGCCACGACCACCCTCACTGTCGGAAGCACCGCCGCTTCGGTATCCACCCTGTGCGCCGCCGCGGTTGCTGCCTTGCCAGGTTCCGGCACCACCACGCGGGTAGCCGGACGGCTCCTTGTAGACCCTCACGCTCGGCTTCGTCTGGTCCTTGTTGCTCCGGATCTCGAAGGGTATGCGGTTGAGCGCAGCCATCATGTCCGAGTTCGAGGGGAAGTGGGCGACATAGAAGTGCTTAATCTTCTCTATCTTTTCACACTTCGCCTTATCCTCCTCGGCAAGCAGGGCCCTCGCTTCGTCCTCGTCCTTGACATTCTGGATAAAGAGACCCTTGCTGTCCTTGCGCTCTGGTTGTTCGCGCGGCTCACGAGGCTCCCTAGGGGCAGGTGACGCCGTCTTCTCGGGAGCAGCGGTGCCATTGGGCTTCACCTCACTAGGAATGGCCTTCTCTGCTGCGGCATTTGCGGGAGCATTGGAAGCACTCGGCTGAGGTGTAGCGGGCTTGGTGGGTTCCTTCGGCGTGGCGGTTGCGGGAGAAGGACCAGCTCGCGCAGGCTGGGTAGGCTTGATGTTCTGCTGTTGCGGCACAGGCGGAGTCGCGGCCGCCTGGCGAGTTTGAGGGCCAGATGGCGGAGCAGACGGGCGTGCCTGCGCCGGAGATGGTTGAGCCGCGGGACTAGGCGCGGCGGCAGGAGCAGTGGCACCAGCCGCAGCGGGAGCCGCAGCTTGGACAGCCTGAGCTTGCGGAACTGGCTTGGCACCCCTATGCGCGAAATTGAAGCCTTGTGCCCGCATCTCTGTGCCGATGCGTCCATTGTCGATGTCTAGGACCAACCACCCGTAGGCGGCGTCCGCCAGGTTGAAGTTCCACATGTTCTTGAATGCGCTCTCATCGATGACACCACTCTGGGGTCCTGGCGCCGGGCCACCAAAAGGATTGCCGCCGTTGGCAACAGTTGGCATCTTGTTGACAATCTCCAAAGCGAGCTGCAGCAGACGCTGCTGGGCCTCGCTGTCGGCCACTGCCGGCTCCACCTCTGACTTGACCGTGTCCCAGACATCATTGAAGGACGTCCTCGAGGCAGCGAGCTTGCCACGGTAGTGGTCGAGGGTTGGGTTGACGCTGAACTCATTGTAGGAGCTACCGTATCGGAAATGCAGACCAGCAGAGATGGAGAAGTCGGCCTTGAGCGTGACGGAGAGCTGGTTCAACAGACCCTCGCGTGCTGGAGAAGCGTGCGTGACGAATATGCGGGTCTCGGTCGGGTCGTAGACGCGGTTTGCCGTATCCACCAACTCGCCCATCTGCAGCAAAGTCGTCCACATCGTGCCTTGTCCACCCGCAATCGTCGTCCGGCCTTCTCCGTTATCGAACAGCTTGTGCATGACCACAGCGCCGCCAAGGCCGAGCAGACGGAGCTTGACACCGCCCACGTCGAGTAGCCGCGAGTGCGCCTCGTCTATGATGTGCAGGTTGTCGACCTTGTACTCGCCGGACCGCAGCTTCTCCAGCACCTGGACGTCCTCGCAGGCTCCCCACACCGTGTACACGGGCACATTCAGCGTGTATTGCTTGCTTAGGAAGAGGGGAAGCTCCGAGAGGGGTAGGTGTTCACGCTGAAAGCGCTCCTTGATCGACGGTTGGGGTGGCGCCGAGGCGATGGAGCGCTTGACGGCGTCGCTGAGGAGGGGTGAGTACTGCGCAACGTGCTTCAGCGTTCTGCCACGGATTAGCAATTTCGACTCAGATCAGGTCGATACGACGAAACGTACTTCTCGGCGATGCGGTCCAGCGACTTGTCGTCGTAGAAGCCGAAGTCGCCCGTGTGGATGATGTAGTTCGCCCGCGCGTCTGCGGCGAGCTGATTGAGCGACTGCAGGTTGCCTGTGCTCGTTAGTACACCACCTATAGACCGGCGCGTTTGCATAGCGCACCTCGCACATCTGCCACACACAGAACCCTAGCGCTGCCTTGCTGTATCACGCGGCCCTGGTTGGGAAGCAGCGGGACTGCTCCAGGCACGGGGCCTGAGGGTGCGGCGCCATTGGGAAGATAGTTGTTGCCGGGGTAGGGACGCGGCTGGTTGGGAGCTTGCTGCGGGACGTCAGTAGCGGGACCATGCGATGGCGAGGAGCGCGAGGGCAGAGGCGTACTGAAGCCATGGAGATGGGCGAGACGGAGAGACGACGAAGGCGCCAGGCAGAGCTGCGGCAGCGTGGGATGCGGGGTGGCGGTATCAGGCTATCGTGGAGAGGGCGTGGAGTGAGGGAGAGATGCGAGCCGCCTGCTTTCGTGCGAGGGTGCAGTACCGTGTGGTTAAGAGGGAAGCCGTGCTTTTGCTGTTTTTGAAAACTGCGCTACACGCAAACGCCGCACGGACGTAGCGCAGAGGCCGCCTAGCCTATCATCGCGGGCCCTCGCGGTACCTCGTCGTCCTCTCTCTGCGAGCAGTCACCGCGTATTCCGTCTCCATCTACGCTCCGCTCCATCGCCCCTTCCATCTCACGGCTGCTGCAATGGCCTTCGCCGTGGCCTTCACGTCCCATTGGCTCCTGTGCCTCGACGGCCCTCTCAATCCGCAAACACGTCCTCCGTGAAAACCGTACCGAGCCCTACGCAGGCGTACTCAGGAGTAGTACATGGCCAGAACACCCATAAGCCGAGTCTGTCCCCGCGTCGCGGTTGCTCAAAAATACGTCTAGGACGCTGGCGTGGATAGGCCGCTGGCATGTACCGTCTCGCTGCCAGACGGTACCTAGGATAGCTGGGGACACCTCGGGCCCAAACGTAGGTAGTCGGTTCCTTTCTCAATCCATCATCCTCCATCAGACTCGTAGCACATGCACTGTGCAAAGGAAGCATGGCATGCACGTGTACCTCCAGCACAGCGTGCTCTCGGTGGCTAGCGCGCTTTTCGCGCCGCCCCGCAGTTGTTCCGACGCTGAACCCTGCCCCAACTTTTTTTTTGAGTGCGGGCAAAATCCCACTTTCTGTCAAAACACACGCTCCTTCTTGCACAGCATTCTCCGACTGATCATCCTCTCCGGGCAGCGAGTGCTAGATTTTGCACCATAGCAGCCATGGACGAGCAGCAGTTTGTCGGCCTTCTCGAGGCGCTTTTGCAGCGTATGTTGTCCCGCACTTCGGCCTTCTGCTACGAGCCTTTCGGTTCACAGATCTGACCGCCCTCATAGCAGACACCGAGCGTGTCAAGTCAGCCACTGCGACGCTCAACAAGACGTACTACACTTCGCCTGCCTCGCTCAACGCCCTCCTTCAGATCATCTGCAGCCACCCCAAGCCCGAGCTGCGCCAGCTGGCCGCCGTCGAGGCCCGCAAGCTGGTGTCCAAGCACTGGGCAAACCTACCGGCTGACCAAAAGTCGACCCTGCGCAATCAGATCTGCCAATTCACGCTCAACGAAGACACCACACTCACCCGGCACTCGGCTGCCCGCGTCATTGCCGCCATCGCGACCAAGGACTTCGAAGATGGCGAGTGGGGTGACCTGCCCGCCTTCTTACAGCAGGCCGCCACCAGCTCTACCGCAAGACACAGGGAGGTTGGCACATACATCATCTGGACCACCCTCGAGACCGTCGGCGATGCCTTCCCGGGCAAGAGGACCGATCTATACAACCTGTTCAGCTCTACCATCAAGGATCCTGAGAGCGCCGAAGTCCGTGTGAACACAATGCTGGCTCTGAGCAGGCTGGCCATGCTTTTGGAACCGGACGAGGAACCCAAGGAACTTGCCCTGTTCCAAGAGGCCATTCCCGGTATGGTTGCCGTATTGCAAGCCACCGTGCAGGAAGGTGACGAAGACCATGCTCTGCAGGCCTTTGAGGTGTTCCAGACGCTCCTTGGATGCGAGTCTGCACTTTTGCAGAAGCACTTCGCCGACCTGGTCAAATTTATGATTGAGCTTGGCGCCAACACAGAAATTGACGACGAGTACCGATCACAGGCTCTGGCTTTCCTGATGCAGTGCGTCCGATACCGAAAGCTCAAGGTTCAGGGCCTGCGAATTGGCGAGGAACTTACCCTTAAGGCTCTGCAGATTGTCACCGAGTTGGGCGATCTCGCTAGCGAAGACGATGATGCTACGCCTGCCCGTTCTGCGCTTGGTCTGCTTGATATACTCGCTTCAAGTCTGCCTCCCAGCCAGGTCGTTATCCCACTTTTGAAGGCTCTTGGTGGCTACTTCTCGTCTCAGAACCCAGATTACCGTCAAGCTGGAGTCCTCGCTTTAGGCATGTGCGTTGAGGGCGCGCCTGACTTCATCGCCACTCAGCTCCACGAGATCCTACCTGCAGTACTTCATTTGCTCGAGGATTCCGACCTGAAAGTCCGCGCTGCTGCACTTAACGGTGTGGCTCGCCTGGCCGACGATCTTGCTGAGGATGTTGGCAAGGAACACGCTCGTCTCATCCCGGCGATGGTGAAGAATTTTGACTTGGCGATCAACAACCTCAATGACGAACGCAGCCTACAGATTGTTCGCGGCAGCTGCCATGCTATCGACTCCCTCATCGAGGGTCTTGACTCCGAGGATGCGGCCAAATACGTTTCGGAGTTGGTCCCTCGCTTCAGCAAACTGTTCCACCACGAAGACTTGAAGACCAAGGTCGCAGCCATCGGTGCAACCGGCTCCATTGCATCCGCCTCCGAGCAAGCCTTCTTGCCATACTTCGAACAGACTATGAACGCGCTCTCTCAGTATGTCACCATCAAGGACAGCCAGGAAGAGTTGGAGCTTCGTGGTGTTGTCTGCGATTCCCTTGGCAAGATTGCCTCGGCCGTCGGCGCCCAGCCCTTCGAACCGTATGTGATCCCTCTCATGCAGGCCTCGGAAGAGGCTCTTCATCTGGACCACCCTCGTTTGCGCGAGACCAGCTACATCCTGTGGAGCACCATGGCCAAGGTCTACGGAGAGGGCTTTGAAAAGTTCCTCGAGGGTGCCGTCAAGGGCTTGAAAGACTGCCTGGAGCAGAATGAAGACGCCGAGCTTGTTGAACTGGGCGAGCAAGCAAAGGATCTGATTGGCACCGAGGTTACGATTGAGGGCCGCAAGGTCAAGGTCGCCGCTGCTACTGATGATGACGATGACAATAGCGACCTGAACGAGGCTGCTATGGATGCAGACGACGACTGGGACGATATCGCTGGTGTCAGTGCCGTTGCCATGGAGAAGGAGATTGCAGCGGAGGTTCTTGGTGACATCATCTCTCACACCAAACGCGCATTCCTTCCGTACCTTCAGAACACCATCGAAAAGCTTCTCGAGCTTGTCGATCACACTTATGAAGGTATTCGCAAGGCCGCTCTTGGTACTCTATGGCGTACGTATGCCACTTTGTTTCAGCTGGCCGAGAGCGATGGCATGGCCAAGTGGAAGCCGGGTCTTCCACCTCAGGTTGACCCGCCCGCCGATCTCAAGAAGCTGGGCAACCTCGTTATGACAGCTACCATGGCTGTTTGGCAAGATGAAATGGACCGGTGCGTTGCGAACACCTCTCTTATTTTTATACCCAAAGATGATCCATCTTCGTTAATCCCAGCTCACTCTGATGCACAAGTTGCAATTGAGGCGAACGCGAATCTGTTTCTGACACTGTCACCCCCTGCTTCCTGTGCTCATCGCAAGCTATCGAGACCGCAGCTGACCTTGTTTTAGTTCAACTGTTACCGAGATCAACCGTCATATTGGCTCCACACTAAAGCTCTGCGGCCCGTCTGTTCTTATGTCCGAGAAGGGTACCGTCGTTCCTGAGATGGTGCAACAGCTTTTGGCCATTATTACCAAGCGCCATCCGTGCCAACAAGATCTTGGTGATGAGGATGATGGCGAGGTCCTCGATGAGTCTTCCGAGTACGACTGGCTTCTCATTGAAACTGCCATGGAAGTTGTCACATGCCTTTCTGTCGCACTCGGTCCTGCTTTTGGCGAGTTGTGGAAGGCTTTCGAGAAGCCAATTGTCAAGTACGCCAGCAGCCAAGAGTCGGTTGAGCGAAGCGCAGCTGTCGGTACGATTGCCGAGTGCGTTGGTAACATGGGTGAGGCTTGCACCCCATACACGACCAACCTGTTGAAGCTGCTTGTACACCGCCTCTCGGACGAGGACCCCGAAACCAAGTCTAACGCTGTCTACGGCATCGGCTTGCTTTGCGAGATGACCACCAATGACGGCGAGATCCTCAGCCAGCTGCCCACCATCTTCAGCAAAATCGAGCCGCTGCTAGATGCGCAGAACCAGGCGCGTCTGCTCGACAACACAGCAGGTTGCGTGAGTAGATTCATCTCCAAGCACCCTGACAAGATGCCCATTGCTGAGGTGCTACCCCGACTCATCCATCTCCTTCCATTGAGGGAAGACTATGAGGAGAACAAGCCCATCTTCAACATGATTGTGAAGCTTTGTAAGTGGACTGCCCTTATAAGCTGCAACTCGCAGTGTGTTGCCCCAGGCTATATACGGAGGCCAGAATGGCAGAAATCAACGTCAGGATGGCGCATGGTTTTTCATGCTTCCATCCTCGTATTGTACATCCTGGGGTAACACATAAGGGGTTGCGCGTGCACCCTCCCCGTGAAGGACAATTACTGACAGTTCTCTAGACCAAGCCAATGAGCCCACGATCCAGCAAGCCACGCCCACACTCATGCCGATCTTCGAGCAGGTGCTAGGCCCACCGGAGGATCAGTTGGAAGAGGAGACGCGTGCGCAGCTGGTGGAGCTTGTCAAGTACCTTCAGAGTAAGTGATTTGAATGTTGATGTTGGATACCCGGCTTTGGGCCATCACGAGAGATGAGGTAATAAACGGTGGGGAAGTCGTTTGACGATGTAAAAGCGATACCTGAATGAATCCGATACATGACGAAGACGTGGTTTCTGCAGCTTTGATGGCAAAAGTTTGCGTATCTTGTGTTACCCCAGGGTAAGTAATCCAGCGGCCAATGGCACTAGGACTTCCGCCCTCCATGATGATAAACCCGAATACTGTTGCATGTTTCCGGCGACGGAGGCTGGGGTCAGGGCTCCCGTAACCTCTCCTCATGACGCATCCCACCTACATGCACAGTACCGAGGCAAGATACCAAGTGCCGTGTGTTGCCCCAGGATAGGCCGTATAAGAACCGACTCAAGTCGTATTTCATCTTTGGAATGCCCATCGGCCAACGGAAAGACCCCTTCACGACTCCTGTAACTTCCAATCCCTCTCGCCGAGCTGCACCAGCGACGCTCTTGCGGCGCTCAGCTTGCTGTCGTTCTTCGTCACGCTCTTGATTCCACCGCAGCGCGAGCAGCGTAGGCAGCGAGTTGGACTTCCAGACCGCGTAGCTGTCTTTCTGGCGGCTCGACTGGATGATGGTGAGCAGGACGAAGAGGATAATGATGGCGAGGTACGTACTGAAGATGGTGAGCAGGGCTGGCGCCGTGATCCAGCCCCACTGCACGCGGACGAAGGCTGGCGGGAAAGGGTCTAGGCTCCCGCGGGCGAGGATGGGGGTCCTGCCACGACTGGGAATTTGACAACAAGATGGAATTGGCAGATGACGTAGGCTTTTGACGGACTACCTAGGTAGCCATGTCGTCTTGTGACGTGAAGCAAGCGGACTGGATACGGGAACAAATGGGCGCATTGTGAGTTTTTGGAGACTTGGTTGTACTTGGGGGCCCCAAAGGGATACGCCTGACGGGCTTGGACTTGGTCAATACCATGTTGCTTTTACGCCCGGTAAGCACAGAAGGACGTTTGCAGCTGCGAGGGGTGTCGGCTATGCGGTCGGAGTAGATTGGTGTGCGCGCAGGGGTAGTAGAGGTGAGCATAAAAGGCCAGGAGCTGTACAGGAAGAACAAGACGCTAACTCTGTAGCAATTCTATGCGAGATGGACATCACTTTTCGGCATGCGCGAAGGGATGCGATTTAGCAGGCGGCGTGGGATGCACCTCGCTCTTCGATGCGGAGCTGTTGTGTTACTTTATTAATATTACGTATAATTATATATAAAGTTAACTCCTATTATTTAATTAATTTACTATTAATTTATTTTATTATTATTATTATTATTTTTATACTATTTATTATAAAGGCATGTATATACTCCTCCTTTTTTGAAACCCCTTTTGGTCGCCCCGAGCCACTACAGCCACACTATTTGTTCGATTAGTATACAAATATATACTATTTATTTATATATAAAAGATTTTAGATCTATATAGTATTAGTATACTTATTAACTTTTTTTTTATAGCCTACTTTTTTAGAAAGAGCTTATCTCTATTTTTTTAGTTTTAGTAACTATACTTTTTAATAATTATTAAAATAAAAAATTAATTTTAGAAATACTAATAATTATTTTTATAAAAAGATTTTTTTTTTTTTTTATATAAGCAGATAACTTTAATAAAAATAAATAAATTTATAAGTCTACTTTTCTAAAATTTTAAAATATTGTTTTAGAAGTTTAAGTTTTTATTACTTTTTAATAGTTTTTAATTTAGTTTTTATATTTTTATTAATAATTTTATTTTTTTCTATTTATATATTTATTATAATTAATAATATTAATAATCTACGTATACTTATAGTAGCTAAATATATTATTTATAATAAAAATTATTATAATTATTATATTACAGAGGCTTAAAAAGTAGATATTAAATATTAATATTTAATAAGAATCTATGTATAGGGAGCTTACTAAGTGCCCTAGAGTAAGATAAAGATATATACTAAGACGCTAGCTTCGCTAGTATAGGCGTACTTATTTTAGTATTTATATTTAAGTAAAAGGCGCTTTTTATACCTATAATACTATCCCCCCCTTTAAAAAGCTTTATTTTTAAAGCTTTATAATTAGCTTTATATATTTTTAACTTTTATATAATAGGGCGGAGTTAGGTACTTATAAAAATAAAATATTTCTATTAGAGCGGTAAAATATATAATTATTTAAATAGTAAGCTATAGAACTGCTTTTATTATAATTTAACTATTAAAGTTATAAGTATAATAGATAAGTATAACTTTTTTTATTTACTATTTATACCTTTAAGAGAGCCCTTAATACTAAATTATATTATTTTTATAATCCTATTGTGCTATTTATCTATTAGTTATATTTTATTATCTATTAGTTATATTTTATTATCTATTAGTTATCTACTAAATTATTTTTAGCCTTTTACTATTATTTATTATTAGTTAATTATTTATTTATTATAAATTAAGCGATAGCTATTTATATATTATAAGCCTCTAAAAAAAATATACTTAATTATTAAAGTATTTATAGGTAACGCCGGTAGTATTTTATAAAGTATTTTTAATATTTTATAATATTAAAATAAGATTACTAGTTAGAGTTATTATAGTTTTCCTATTTAACGAGAAACTTTAGTAGACTCTTACAGCTAATATTTAGATTAATTATATATTTATTAATTTTATAGTCTAGTATTGCTTTAATATTATAAATAGGTAGTTCTTTTTTTATAGTAACAGGGCCTTATAGCTTTTATTACTATTTTAGTAGCAGCGTTATATTTTATAAGTAAAATAGCTATAAATAGAATTATAAGTAAACGTCTTTAAGTATAGCATAACTAGTAAAGTTAAGTTTAAAAACTTAGCTAGTACTATAACGCTCGTTTAGTTATCTATTATAAATATTAATAATTTTAAATAGTTTTAAATTTTTACTCTTTAGTTCTCTAGAGCGACGCGTGTAGACGTTATATATATTAAATATAACTTAGTCGCCTATATAGATTTTTAGGATAGGTAGTTATTAACTATTAATATACTCCTTTATTTTTACCTATACCTATATTAATACTAAACGCAGTTATTATCTTATATAGTTTATATATATAAAAGGTTTATTTATAGCTCGCGCGTCGCGCGTTATCTTTTATTTTTTTAGTAGTATACTAAGAGGTTTAGTACCTATATATAGTAAATATCCTTTTATAGCTTTAAATAGTATTATACCTATTAATTTTTTTAATATATTAAGTATAAAGGCATATATATACTCCTTCTTTTTTAAAACCCCTTTTGGTCGCCCCGAGCCACTACAGCTACACTATTTATTTAATTAGTATACTAATATATAATATATTATACCTATTAATATAATACTACTATTTACTTTAAACTCTATAATAGGTAATAACTTTATCTAATTATTTTACTTATAATTAATAAAGCAGCGTAAATAAGCTTTTAATATCTAATTAATAATTTTTATTTATCTATCTATCTCTAAGTAAAAGACTATAAATAATTTTAGTATTATACTAACCCTTTTATATAATTATTTTTAAAACTAAAATATAAATTATATACCGCGATTAGTTATAAACTTTAATAAATACTTTTTTTTTTACTAGATATACTTAATAAACGCCTATATATAGATTTTAGCGTTTAGTAATATTAAAAAAATTTTTTTTTTTTTTTTTAGATAGTTAATTAATAAAAACTATAATATATTTATAATTATAGCTATTATAATGCGACTTAGGTAGTAGTATAATAAAATTAATAAATATGCTTATTTAATAGGTATCTAGTATAAGTAAAGGGTATAATAAGTTATACTTATTTTTATATTTTAATTTTACTTTAGCGTAGGTAAAATAGTTATATATATATTACGTAACGCTATTTATATAGCGTAGCTAGTAATAGTATTATAATAATTATATATATATTTTATATTTACTATTATATCTGGCGGCGTAGTTATTATAATATAGTTATATAATACGTATTTAGAGTTTATTATTATAGGGTATAAAGACTTTACCGTTAATATATAATAGATTATTATTTAGGCGATAATTTTATAGTTTAATATAAATACTAAAGTTATAATAGAATTAGTAGAGTATATAGTATATACTGCTCTCTATAGTATTAATTATAGCTTTAATAATATTATTATAGAGACTAACTACTTTAAGTAACTCTAATAAGTTTATTTTATTAGTATCCTTACGACTATCGTAAAGTTTTAAAGTAGTATTTTTATTTTAACTATTAAAAATAAATAGTTCCTTACTAATTTTATAAATCTATTAAAATAAGCTTATAGCGTTTAACTCTATTATATCTATTAAGATTTTAGCTAAATATATAATATATTAGAAGCTGCTATTATATATAATATACGCAGGTAGTTTAAATTATTTAAAAGATAATAATACCTACTATTAGTGCTATATTTAGTTATTATATATATTTATAAAAACGTCTTTAGTTTATCGCGTTAATATATTAGACTTTATACCTTTTTTACTAGGCCTATATTTAATTATAAAATTAAATTCTAATAAGAACTTAGTCTATTAGGCTTAACGGCGATTTAACTATTTAATTATTATACAATATTTTAAAGCTTTATAATTAGAAAATACCTCTATAGAGTCGAGCGTACTAGTAAGCTTAAATTACTACTTTTTAAAGGTATAGACGATTACTATAAGCTTTTTATTATAAATAGAATAGTTAAGTTTAGCTAGTTTTATTTTTATTAAGAAGAAAGATAATAGGCTATAAAATATTATTCTTATACTAAAAAAGTATACTAGTAATAATTTAATTAGACGTATTAGTCTCTATAATTATATATATATTAGAGTTAAAGTAAGTAAGTATTAGAGCGTTAATAAAGGCGCGTTTAAGTTACTTAAAAGCCTATTTAGTAATAAGCGTTAATATAATTTTCCCTATAGCGCTATTACGTGTTAGCTTAATTAGTAGCTATATAGTTTAAAAAAGTAGTATATAAATTACTAGTAAAAGTTTATAAAACTAATAAATATCTAAATATCTTTAACTATTTTAGGTCGCCGCTATTTTATAACGGCTTTAATTTTAACTAGGTCTATCTCTAACCCGTTTACTAATAGGATTATACTAAAATAGCTAACGCGTTAAATAGAGAATTTATATTTATTAAAATTAAAATATAGTCTAGCTTTACAAAGTTTATATAGTACTTAGAAGTAATACTATTTATAATCTTTATTATTCTTACTAAAAATAATATTATTATTTAAGTGTATAGAGTAAAAGTCGTCTAAATAATTATATAATAGCTAATTATTATAACGTTAGAAGGTACTAGGAGCGTTATATAATCTAAAAGATATAATTATATATTTAAATAGACTAAACTACGTAAGGAAAGTAGTCTTATACTTATTATTTTTTTTAATTTAGATTTTATTAAATACTATAATAATATTAAACTTAAAAAAAACGCGCGCCTTATTTATATAGGTAAGTATTTCTTTTAACTTTAGTAGGGCGTTATAATTTTTAATTATAATTTTATTAAAGTAATACTAATTAATATATATATAAATACTCTTTCGGGTTTTTTAATAACTAGTAATAGAGCGGTAAATAAAGAGTTACTTTTATAAATATATTTTTTTACTATTTTAGCCTATATATAGGCCTTAATTATTTTAGTTTCCTTACGCGATACCCTAAAATAGTATTACGTAGTTAGTTAACTACTTTCTTTTAAATATATCTTATAGTTAATATCTAGCTAACGTAGAAATAACTTAGTAACTTTTTTAAAGTTTTATAAATTAGTAATATAGTAAAATTATTTTAGTAATTTTTATTTAATTTTATTAATTATAGAGTATAGTTAATTAAGTTTTAAATAAAATTTATTAAAGTTATCTTAAGTAATAGTAGCGGTAATATATTTAATTTTTATAAAAGTTATATAAATACGTTATACGTAATCTGCGTTATTACTTATTTTAAAACGTGTCTAGTCTTTTAGTATTATTTAGATAATAAAGTCTAAGTTATAATAAGCTATTTTTATAATAGTTTTAACTAAAATAATTACTATATTAATACCGCTTTTATTTTTTAGTTTAATTATTTTAGCGTAACTATTACCGTACTAGTTATATATTATTTTAATAGGTAAAAACTAGTATAAATAGTTACTGTAATAATAATTTAATTTAAATACTATTATTCTTTTACTTTATTTATACGAAGGGTCGTAAGTCTTAAGCTATAGTTATTTAACTATTACGTTATAACTAATAATATTTATAATCTAGTACTAGTTTTTATTAATATATCCTTTAATCGTTATACGTATCTTAACTATATATATTATCTTGCCTATAACGTTACTATTAGTAAGTTTTAAAATAATAAGGCTTTACGCTATAACTGTCTAGAGTTTATAAATATATATAAAATTAGTATTAATAATCTATTTAGTATAGCTACTATCTAAAAAAATATATATAATAACTAATATCTTATTAGGCGTATTAACTTATACTTTTAGTTTTATTTAAGCGCTATAAAGTAGTTTATTTAGTAGATTTTTATTATAATTAAATAAATAATCTATTGCGCCGTATACTATAGTAGTAATAAGTTATTTTTATAAATTATAAGCTGTATAGTAACTGTTACTTAATAAAATAAAAAATAGTTATAGACTTAATTAGTTTACTAGTATATATTACTTTACTATAAAATAATGCTAGAAAGTATTAAAAATCTCCTTTTTATACGTAAGTAAAAGTCTCTAAAGGTGACTATTTTTAGAGACTACGCTTTTTTTTAATACTTAACGTTATAATTACTATTATAGGTATTATTAGTATTAGCGTCTTAAGTATTTATTATTTAAAGCTATTTAGTTAGTACTAGGGCTATAAGGCCCTTTTTATAGAAGTTAGGCTAATTTTAATTAGGTATATAGCCGGGTCTTAGATAATAAATATATACTTTCTTAGTTTAAACTATATAGAATTCTCTTAATAGATAGTAATTTAGGTTAAAAGTAAGATTATATTTATTATTAAAGTTAGGCCTTTTACTAGCGAGAGCGCTAGCCTATATAAACTTTTTATTATTTTTATTATTTTTACTATTTTTTTTTAGGCTTCCTATAAGTAACGTTTTTAAGAGTCTTATATTAGAATAGTTATTAAATAAATTATATTTAAATTTTATTAGCTAGGGCTGCGCTTATCGCGATAGCTTTTAAATATAAATTAAAATTAATTATAATCTTAAATTTTATTAAAGCGGATTTTAGGTATACTTGCATTGTTTTATTTTTAAAACGTACTAACTATTTATTAAAAAATTTATTATCGTATTACTATAACTTACTAAAATTAAATTCTATAAGCACAGCGAGTTATTAATTAATTAAATTAAATACCTTTTATAAGTTATTATATAGTTCTTATATATTCTAGTATAGGTTATTTAATATTATAATAGTATAGTTACAAATCTGGATAAGCATATAATTTTTATATACTTAATAAAAGTACTTAATTTTAAACTACTTATTAGGGAAGAGTTTATATAATTACTAAAACTTTATTTTTATATTTTTAATTTATATATCTAAGTCTTTATTAGTAGTACTACTAAACTTATTAATATCTTTTTATCTATTATTTAAACAGCGCTCCTTTTTAAAAGTAGTAATACTAACTATTAATATTAGTATACTACTACGTTACTATTAATCTTTATAAAACGTAGTATAAATTTTATTAAATAATATTAACTCTACGTCGCTATAATAAAAAGAGCTATTAAAGCTACTAGAGCAGTCACTATTATTATTATTAAATAAATTTAAGAACGTAAGATCTTATAGCAACTTATATAATACTATCTTTTATTTTTTATTCTTACTATTCTTTTTATACTTTTTATACTTTTTAAAAAATTTATTATTAGCTATAATACTACGGGAAGTTTTTACTAATATTTTTAAATATTTTAATTTATTTTATAGTTTACGCACTTTTTAAATTACTATAATAAAGTATTACTTATATTTATTACCGTATTAGATTACCTTACTAAGAGTCTTATTAGTAATTAGTTAATACTATTATTTAATATTTAGTTTTTTTTATAGAGTGCGCGCGTTATCTCTTACGCTATTATACTCTTAATAAATATAAGTAACTAATTAGAAAATACTATTAAGATCCTATTTTTACTACTAAATTTACAGTTTTAGTCGCGCTATATTTATTTTAATAGTATATTATAATTTTTATACCTTTACTTCTAATTATTTTATAAATTTAATTATTTATTTAGCCGCGTCTAAATTACTACGTAATATACTTTAGTAATAAAAGTACTTTAAAATAGTAGTAAACTAATTTTTTAAATATTTTACTACGTTTACCTAAAGGTTATTAGTAAAAGAGATAATAGTAATAATATACTTATTTATAAGTTATTTATTAGGTAGGGTACGCGCTAGGATAAAGTATTTATACTTAAATTTTTTTTTAGAATACTCTTTATTAGTTATAATAGCTATTCTAATAAATAATAAAAAATTAGCCTCTATAGCCTTAGTTTATTTAATAAACACTTTATAGTTAACTGTAAAACTATATTATAATTACTAGTCTATTATAAATTAACTAGTAATAATTATTATATTAAAATTTTTATTATTATCGTTATTAATATTTAGTAGAATAGGGTAGGAAACGCTAAAACTACTCTTATAGTAATTATTTTTTAAAAGTTCTTCGCCTATATTTACTATTAAATTCTTTTTAACTCTTTTAGTAAGAGGGCTATTTATAAACTATTTACTAAGCTTATAAAAAGCGTTTAGTAATTTAGTAATTATACTTTTATAGGGTTTATTAATTTTAAGTTTAAAAACTATTTTTTTTACTATATTAGGCGATCGCGGCAGTAATAGTAAAAATAATTTATTTAACTAATTATATAATATATTATTAGCTAGCGTATACTAGGTTAATTTTTAAGTATTATACTTCTCGGCGGCGCTATTACTAGTTAATCTTTAAGCAGTACTATTATTAGCTAATTTTTAAATAGTAGCGCTATTACTAGTCTATTTAAATAAGGTTTTTATATAAAATTTTACTATCTTATCCGTACTAATAGGTATTTTATATAATATAAAAAATCGGTCTACTATAGCTATATAATTAATAAAATATAGATTTTTAAAATTTAGCGCTTATGCGATCTATTATAGAGTATTATTTTATAAATATTTTATTTATAGGCGTAGAGGGATACGTAAATTATATTATAAAAATTTAAAAAGTAAATATTAAATATTAATATTTAATAAAAATCTACGTATAGGAAGCTTACTAAGTATTTTAAAATAAAATAAAAGTATATACTAAAATGCTAGCTTCGCTAGCGCGGGCGTATCTATCTTAGTACTTATATCTAAGTAAGAAGCGCCTTTTACACCTATAATATATTATTTTAATAGGTTTAGTATTAAATATAACTATTAACTCTTAAATTATAATTAAGATATTAGTAAAAAAAAAATAAGAATAATATTAAATAAAGCGTTTTTATAAATTACTATCTACTATAGTATTATAGTTAGTATTTACCTTTACTACTATCTAATATACTTCCTCCACCCTTATTATTTTTATTTTAATAAAAAATTGCCCTTTATATTCTTATTTAGTACGCCTTTTTATTATAATTAATATATTATTATTTATACTAGTTATCGCATATTCTGTGCAGGTCGGTAACGACGATAAAGGAGAACCCGTGGGATGCACCTGAAGCCGATCGAGTGGGTCCCGTGCCCGGCTTGGCAGCTGCGACGGCCGCGGCGTACTGGGCCGCTCACAGTGACGACAGCAGCAAACAAGCCATTGCTCCGCATCCTTCTCCACAGCGCGTCGCGGCGAACCCCACGCGGTATTCTTCCCATCGCGTTATTCTTCCCATCGCTTGATCATCCGCATCTTTGCTCGCACACATCAAACGCTACATTCTTCCGACCGCCTCATAGCTCGCTCCTCGCTTCGACATCTCTCGGCCGCCTACAACTGCTCTACAGGCAGCACGCTCGCTTTCCTGGCTCGGGCTACCCAACGCTCACTGCACCTCGTCTCGAGCGGCCGTCCGTCCGTTCAAGCGCCCGGTGGCGCAGTGCCCCGGGATGAAGCAGTCTTCGACGATAGCAGCGGGACTGTTGTCCATATTCGTGGGCACTGCCATCGCTGGCCCTGATCTCACAACCAGACATGAAAAGGGACGTTGCGCGATACGAGGACACTGCGGGAAGCAGGGCTTCTTTGGTTCGGATCTTCCCTGTCCAGACAACGGTCTGGCGAAGAAGCCCGAGGCAGACGTTAGGAAGAAGCTGGTCGACATATGCGGCGACAAGTGGTCCGATACCCATGTCTGCTGCAACGAGGACCAGCTGGATGCCCTCAGCGCCAACCTCGGGCGCGCCTCACCCATCATCAATTCGTGTCCGGCGTGCAAGGACAACTTCTTCAACCTGTTCTGCACCTTCACATGCTCGCCCGATCAATCCTTATTCATCAATGTCACCGCAACCGAACCCAAGGGCGACAAGCATCTGGTTACTGAGCTGGACCACCTAGTGTCCAACGAGTATGGGTCGGGCTTCTACAACAGCTGCAAAGACGTCAAGTTTGGCGCGACAAATGGCAAGGCCATGGACTTCATCGGCGGAGGAGCGAAGAACTACACCGACTTCCTCAAGTTCTTGGGCGACAAGAAATTCTTGGGCAGTCCTTTCCAGATGAACTTCCCTCGTCCGGACGAGGCCAAGTTCCCGGGCATGGAGCCGATGAACAAGGACGCCCATCCGTGCAATTCCACCGACCCCAACTACAGGTGCGCGTGCCTGGATTGCGCTGGTTCGTGCGCCGAGCTACCAGACGTCACAGAGGCCAAGCAGTGCTACGTCTGGCTCCTACCATGTCTATCGTTCGCAGTCATCATCATCTACGCTGTTTTTCTCGGCCTGCTCTGCCTCGGTGTGGCGTACCAGAACCATTCGAGGAATAAGAATTTTCAACGATTGCGTCTGCTACAAGACCCCGCACCTCCTGACGACGACGACGACGAAGGCGATTTTATTCCACACGTGGGAATGGTGGACCGGCCGACGCAGCACTACGTGGTCAACACATGGTGCAACCGCCTCTTTCGCGGACTCGGTCATGTCTGCGCGGGCTTTCCTGCTATTACCATCGTCGTGAGCGTACTTGTGGTCGGTCTGATGAGCCTTGGCTGGATAAGATTCTCGGTTGAGACTGACCCCGTTCGTTTATGGGTATCACCAGATTCTGCTGCCGCCCAAGAGAAGGCTTTCTTCGATGCAAAGTTCGGCCCATTCTACCGCGCCGAACAAGTTTTCTTGGTTAACGGGACTGGAGGTCCCGTGCTGAGCTACGAAACTCTCCGTTGGTGGTTCGACATCGAGGAATCCGTCCGGGGCAACCCGCTCTTTAACCAAGTCTGCCTCAAGCCGGTCAATGATGCCTGTGTGGTACAGTCCGTGACTGGCTACTGGCAAGGTGACTTTGGCATGGTGTCGCCGCGCTCATGGAAAGATGATCTGATAGACTGCGTCGACAACCCCTCATCATGCTTACCGACGTTCCAACAGCCTCTGGATCCTCACCTGTTATTCGGTGGCGTCAACGAAACCGTGCTCGATGCACAGGCTATCGTTGTTACTTGGGTCGTCAACAACTACCCCGAGGGCACCGATCAGCTCAGGCGCGCCATGGAGTGGGAAGGAGTACTTAAGAACCTACTACTAGCTCTTCAAGTCGAAGCTGCAGAGCGAGGCTTGCGACTGAGTTTCAACACGGAAGCCAGCCTTGAACAGGAGCTGAATAAGAGCACAAACACTGACGCTAGGATCGTGGTCGTGAGTTACTTCGTCATGTTCCTATATGCATCGTTCGCTTTAGGTTCCACTACACTCACCGTTCGCTCGATACTACGGAACCCAGCGAACGCTCTTGTCCAGTCCAAGTTCATGCTTGGTATCGTCGGCATAATCATCGTCTTGATGTCGGTTTCCGCTTCCGTCGGCCTGTTCTCTGCTGCTGGTGTCAAAGTCACACTCATCATTGCCGAAGTCATCCCCTTCCTAGTGCTGGCCATCGGTGTCGACAACATCTTCCTCATCGTGCATGAGTTCGAGCGGGTCAACATCAGCCACCCCGAAGGTACCATCCCAGAGCGTGTTTCACGGGCGTTGGGCCGCATGGGTCCCTCCATCTTGTTGTCTGCCCTTACCGAAACGGCAGCTTTTGCTCTTGGATGTGCCGTCGGTATGCCCGCTGTACGCAACTTTGCAGCTTATGCGGCGGGTGCTGTCCTTATCAACGCTATCCTGCAGGTGACCATGTTCGTTGCCGTCCTGGCACTCAACCAACGCCGAGTAGAAGCCAACCGCGCAGATTGCTTCCCGTGCTTCCGCGTAGGACGAGCTGACGATAGCTCTGACGATAGCCACCTCTATGGCGCTATGGGCCACGGTACTGACGAGGAGGGTGGTCTGCAGCACTTCATTCGTCGAACGTACGCTCCGGCCCTTCTAGGCCAAAAGACCAGAGTTGTCATCATTGCCGTCTTCCTCGGCATCTTCGCGGCTGCCCTTGCTCTCTTCCCTAGTGTGGAGCTTGGACTTGACCAACGCATCGCTATCCCCTCAGATTCTTATCTTATCCCGTACTTCAACGATCTTTACGATTACTTTGACGCCGGCCCACCGGTATACTTTGTTACCAAGGAGCTCAACGCTACTAGACGAGAGAGACAGACAGAGCTCTGTGGGCGCTTCTCTACCTGCAACCGAGACAGTCTTGCGAACGTCATCGAAGCTGAACGTAAGCGGCCTGAAGTGTCTTTCCTTGCTACCTCTGCCGCCAACTGGTTAGATGACTTTTTCCTATGGCTCAATCCGGAGAACTCCAAGTGCTGCGTCAATGACAATGGTAAGCCTTGCTTCGAGGACCGCAAGCAACCTTGGAACATGACTTTGCACGGCATGCCACAGGGGAAGGAGTTCATCGAATACTTGGATCGCTGGATCCAAGCTCCCACGACCGAAGACTGCCCTCTTGGAGGCGCCGCCGCATACTCCAATGCCCTGGTCATCGACGACAAGCACCTCACCATTCCAGCATCCCACTTCCGGACCTCACATACGCCACTTCACTCCCAAGAGGATTTCGTCAACTCTTACAAAGCGGCGCGCCGGATAGCGAAAGAGATTGAAAACGATGTCCAGACAGAGGTCTTCCCTTACTCCAAGCATTATATCTTCTTCGACCAATATCTCTCCATCGTGCGTCTCGCCGGAACGCTCCTCGGGTCCGCACTCGCGGCCACTTTTCTCGTCACAGCCTTTTTCCTCGGGTCCGTGCGGACTGCTCTTGTCGTCACCCTCGTAGTCGCCATGACGGTTTCGGCGATCATCGGGTCCATGGCCGTTCTAGGTGTCTCGCTCAATGCCGTTTCGCTCGTGAACTTGATCATCTGCGCCGGTATCAGCGTTGAGTTCACTGCGCATATTGCACGGGCGTTCACCTTTCCCAGCCGCGCGACATTGGAGCGCGCACCACGGCATAGGTTCCGTGGAAAGGATGCAGCACACCCTTACGTTATTTTGCGTTTTTCTAGAGGCCACGAGATGGATGCACGCGCTTGGGCAGCCATGGTTAACGTTGCCTCCTCCGTTATCTCCGGGATCACAATCACAAAGATTTTGGGCGTAGGCGTGCTGGCGTTCACGCGATCGAAGGTAAGTTCTCTTATTCTCGTCCCTGTCGGCCTTTCTGTTGCATATCGTTGGGTAGTACACGATCTGCAACTCTGCGGGGTGTCGGCCTTCGTATTACAGATGCTGAGGCAACACAATACTAACACGTTCAATAGATCTTCGATATTTACTACTTCCGCATCTGGGTCGCCCTGGTCTTCTGGGCCGCCACCCACGCCCTCATCCTACTCCCCGTGCTGCTCTCCCTTGTCGGTGGGAAGGGCTACGTCGAGCCTGAAAGCGAGGGTGGCCTCGAGCAGGATCTGCGAAATAGACGGTACCCTAGATTGTTAGGCGACGAAGATGAATACTCCAGTGACGAATAGGCTTCCGCCGCTGAGCATCCCAGTGGCGAGGAGGCTCCCGCCGCTGAGCATCTCAGTGACGAGGAGGCTTCCGCCGCTGCGCCGGACGATCCGGGCGAGGGCCCCAGCACCCCGCGGCTACCCCGACGCCCACCGCGTCGATCGAAATCACGACACCGGCTTCTTTGGAGCGAGATCAAGGCGCTCAGGAGGCGCGGGGGGCGCAGGAGGCGCAGGGAAATCGATGTCATGAGCACCCTAGAGGAGGAACCGGAACCGAGCAGCGCTTAGACGAAACAGTAAGTGCAAACGTGCACAGCCATGAAACAGGGAACACGGGGCGCAGTGATATGTATGGGCGGCAAGAAGGCGCCGCTTAGCGCGTGGAGTGTATTGTTCAGCCTGTATTACTAGCAATTGGCATTGCGATGGGTATCTAACGCCCATAGACATGGCTTGGTCGGCTGCTGGATTGCCTATCCCAGGGCAACACGATAGCTTAAGACAACTTGAATTGGATTTGTCATAGCTGGGTTTTGTACCTCCGCATTTGTGGGTATACGTGCATACAGAGGCGTGCGAATTGAGCGCTAATTTTTCTCTGGGAAGATGTGATGGGTAAGACGAGAGTGTGGTGATGGCAAAATATGATTAGTGTGGGTTGCCCCGGGATACGTAGTACGGCCGATTGGAGAGAGAGGTCTTGAAGACCCCTGTTACCCCAGGATGGGTAATACGAGGGCCGGTTGTAGAACATTGTTTAGCTACACTACGTTGTGAGGCTGTCCAGATGGATGGTGGCGGTGGTGGGACGAGGGGAACTGGGTGGCTGACTAGCTAGCGTGTGAGGCGGGGCGGCATGTGCATTGGGGTAGCAGGCACGGCAGGGACTCGGCGCAAACTCCCAGGATCATGTTGGTCAGGCGGAGAGAAAGGGGGATACTGACCGGGAAGTGCATAAGCGAGACGGTTGTGGTGTGGAAGAGCTGGCATGGAGTGCGTGATAGATGGCATGGGTATGTATTAATTGTATTCTTATTCTTCGAAAGGATAGTGAGTGCGGATTCTTGTCTATTTGGGTCGTGGTGTGTGCTCCCGGCGTCGCTCATATACTTGGGTCTATAAGTAAGGAAAATAAGAATTATTTCCTTGCTGGTGGATGAACTTTATATAAGTGGATACTGGACTGTTACTGCTCTATATGGAAGCTCTAGGTTTGGAAAGGTGGTTGGGGTGTGCGTTAGCTCGCTTGCGAGGAGGATATATAGGGCTTCGAAATGGTCTTAGGCAGAGATGGCGTCGATGTCGTCGTGATGTTTTGCCATCTTAGTCCCATGTTATTGGTTGAACAGTTTAGCGAGATGATTTAGATGCATAATATTCATTCATCGTGCTTCTAAAAAGTTTGCCGTAGAACGGACATTGTGAGAACTTGCTGTGGTTGAGTGGATGAAAGTCATTGTGATTCGACATCTTCTTCCTCTGTTGTTCAGAATATACCATTCTCTTTTCTTTCACGAGTCCTCTTCATGCCTGTCAAAATGGAAATTGTGGAAGTCAGGGCCGAGTATTTGCCTCTTTCACGTGCGCCAGCTTTCACCTTGCCCGGAACAACACGCGAGGGTCACTTTATGTAAAACTCGAGCAGATTTCGAATTTTTTCAAAACGATGTGTCCTGTAAAGTAGTAAGAGCGTGTAACGTGCACAGCATTTCACCTCCCGTACGCGTACAGGTTGCTCCGAGCTCGCACTTCGTGAATATATAGACCATTCTTCTCGATTATGCTT
The DNA here is from genome assembly GCA_030770415.1 of Pleoardoris graminearum. Classification (NCBI taxonomy): domain Eukaryota; kingdom Fungi; phylum Ascomycota; class Dothideomycetes; order Pleosporales; family Didymosphaeriaceae; genus Pleoardoris; species Pleoardoris graminearum. Next base: position 45,691 of record JASEKS010000220.1, read on the forward strand.
CATACCACTCACACTCACTCACCCACACTCACCTCGAAGCTCACCGATATGAGTTACTCTTCGTCAACCAACATGCACATGATGCATAACCCGAACATGACCGCGCCCGTCAATACCATTGAGACCATCTATGGTTTGTCCACTTGGCAGTTTTCCGTAGTCTTCACTCTTTACACAGCCATGGCCGTCCTCATGGCCTTTTGGGCCCTCTTCGTCGTGTTGCCCGTCAGCATCGCCAAGGTTAAATACTGGTGGACACGTGACGACTCAGCGTCCGAAGTCAAGGCGCAGTTTGAGGCTCTGCAACAGCAACAGGATGTCACTTGCAAGAAGTTCGAGGAGCTTGTACACAAGGTCTCCGAGATTGAGGCAGAGAAGGATCTCCTCGAGCGGCGGGTGGTGGAGTTACAAGCCCTCCGTGAAGAGGACCTTCGGCAAGCCTCTGAAACCGAGACGGCGATGAAGAGTCTTAAGACCGAAATAGACCAGTTGAAGTCGGATCGTGAAAACGGTCGCCACAAGCACGCTGATCGAGATGAAAAGATGGCTGCCCTCGAGAGGCAGGTCGAAGAGATGAATTCCGATCGTGAAGCGGAGCGTCGCGAAGCTGCTGAGCAGAAGGAACAGTTTGGAAAGATCAACAATGCTTTGAAGCAGATGGACACTCAGCTTGAGAAGCAGTCTCAAGCCGCAACTGGTCGCGACGCCTCAATGGCCGCCCTCAAAGAGGAGGTCGAAGATTTGCGGTCAGAGTCCGAGAAACAAGATCGTATGGCCCCTGAGATGGTGGAAAATTTGAAGGCGTTCACTGCGAATCTTACGAAATCACAGACTGATGTCTTCACCGAGCTCATGGAGCAGACCGCAAACGCGAAGATGGATTGCGACAAAGCACTCAAGAAGGCCCTTGAGGGCATACTAGAAACCCAAGAAGAGAACTCAAAGCAGCTTTCAGATGCCCTTAAAGAGCACGACGAGGGTTTGCAAAAGGATATGTCCAAGATTGCGTCAGATGTTAAGAAGCTGGCACAAAGCGCGACTGATAGCAAGGGAGCGATGACCGCGCTTCAGAGCGAGCTTAAGCAGCTCCAATTGGATCGTGACGAGGATCGTTCCAAGGTCTTCGAAATGGAGACTCAGATGGCTAAGACCATGACGGAGGTCAACAAATTCAAGGAAGCCATCTCCGGCAAAGTCTATATTCTTCAGAAAACTATCGACGCTGGCGCTGACGTTCGGGAAGCCACCACGAAACGATTAACTGGACTCGAGGAGCATGTTTCAGGCCGCCAGGACGTGGTGGCTGAGTCAGTCACCAAAATTCAGCAGGATGTACAGATTCTCGGAAACGACCTTACCAAGGCCCTGAATGACCTGCGGAACGAGTATCGCGGCATGCATTCAGCTTTGTCGAGCCTGCACGATAAGATTCGTGACCTGGCCGGATTCAAGGATCGCACCAACAGCACCTTGTTGCAACTCAGTAATGCGATTGGGGAACTCTCTAGCCTTAAACAAGGCATTACTGGCACACTGCATCGTCACGCCCAGGAGCTTGCGATGTTGACCGCCCGGAGCAATTCTTCGGTCGCTGAGGAATGGAAGACAATCAAGGACAGTCTCTGGCGTGACATCGAGCCGACTTTGAACGCCTTTTTCGAGACCAAGTTCGAAGAGCAAAAGTCTGCATTGATCACGGCGGATCTGAATGCCAAGGCGCAGGATTGGTTTACCGCTCTCGCAAGTCAGGTGTACGACCACTTCGACAAGTGGGCAAAGGAGCGTTCCGAGCAATTCTGCCGGGAGTTCTTGGACAACGTAAAGAAGTTCAAACCGGGCTTCGATGAGTTAACCGTTGATCAGCCTCTTGTGCTGCGACAGAAGATGGCCGCAGATGATACCAACGGATCCCAAGTACACGGAGGGGACGAGGGCCGGACTGGTGATCCTAACAATGGTGCTCCAGAAGCAGGCACTCAAGATAGCGGTGCCCATAAGGACAGCACCGCCCACGACAGTATTCCACAAGAGGGTCCCACTCAAAAAAACTTTACTAAGCCCATTATCATCCGAAGCAATGGCGCTCACGATGTCGGTTCTCGGAACAAGAGTGCTTCAGATAAGGACGACCATCCGGTCGCACCGAGCGAAGGGGCCGATATAGACTGGAAAGCCCTGGGCAGCGGGCTCGCTCAAACCACTGCCCCGCCCGTAGAGACTGCAGCGCGTACATCTGGATTGTATGCGTCTAGGTATGCCCGTGGGAATGAACTAACTCCCATGACGGGCAATTCCGAGAGCGCCACGAAAGACAGCCCACACCCACACAATACAGGAATTGTAGGCTCCCAATATTCGTTTAAGGATCAGCGCCCTACAAAGGGAGACGAAAAAATGACGATGAAGGGCATCCTGGGACGTTCTCAAGCCGCTAGAGGCGGTAAGAAGTCGAACGTTCCCGTCAAGCGAAAGCAGCAGCGCCCTGGACCTAAGACGGAGGCCTCTCAGGGCCATGGTACGAAGGCCTCGAACGATTTCCAGTCACGAACGGACGCCTTCTTTAGTAAGCGCACGTAAACCTCCTTGAGAGAGCAAGTGGTAAAGGAATCTCATGTAAAGAGGCTGAGCATTTTTCCACGCTTCCGGACTCACCAATTTACTTGCTCACGGTCTACACCGGGAATCATTAGGAGTCCTTCTGTGACGTAGAATATTTTCAAGGCCTCTCCGGTATGGCCGGTTTCGGGCTACGTCTGGGACTTAGAACCTTGAGTCAGTTCTCTGTCGAGAACTGTGCTCGGTTGTCCGGAAGCCTTTGAGTCAGTGCTCTTTAGAGACTATGCTCGGTTTCCTAAGTTTGTTCCCAGAACGGGGAGTTGATATGCCTGCCGCGATATTCAAGAACGATGGCACGGTGATGCCGACCGACGACCGTATTCAGCACAAAGAACAAACAGCCACGAAGCCACACGGCCCATCGAATTAGGCTACCCAGCCAATCCCTTTGCGCCTAAGCCACACGTCGATTGTGCGCCGTTTCGAAAGTCCACTCCCACGAATGACATTCGTGGAGATTGGAATTCTCGAAGACTCCCCAAGGTTGATCTTCAACCAGAGCATCCATTTCACCCACAGAGTTTGTCATGTAAGTTGCTTTGTCTTTTGTTGTTTGCTCCGTGGGAGAAGTTGTTCTGCAGATAGTTCTATCAATATATTTGTCGTTCTTCAATAGATTCCTTGTGAGTGAAGTTACTTCCGCGTTGTCAAAGATATACTACAGACATCTGCTCTTAGCATGTTCATGATTTGTCTGCATATGCTTACGCACTGGAACCGCTTCTTTGCCACGGCATCTGCGAAAATGGTGCACAACTAACGCGCGCAACTTTCCATATAAAGCGATACGGGTTTCAATCGAAACGCAATATGTGCTTATAATGCCTTTTACTTACCCATGGAGTACAATTCAGTCTCATACATTACTACCCACCTGACGACCCGTTTCTCGTATGTAACTGTCTCTTTCTGGGCTCAACGCACCGCCAGATAACGCCGGCCGACACAGTGAACAGTTCTGCAACCCTACCGCAGCTCTCCTCCTTTTCAAATTCGGAGGATCCGCCCGTAAGCGCCGTGAACGGTGTACACTGAACGGACACATTCTTCGCACCCCTTGTACAACCCCGCATCTTACCTCATATGGTCCTTCGCTCTGTGCCACTGCCGTGCGTTCCAGCATGCGAACTCATGCCTTCCTCTACGCAGTATTGAGGATGCTCGCGCTGAGCCCACTACCAGTCTTCGGCGTACGAGCGCGATGCGCGACACCCTACTTATCGCTTTCGAGCAATAGCTGTCCCGCACAGCCTCTACGCGGGTCTAAGAACCGCCCCAATCACAGCTCGCAGATCCCGCAGCCACGCGCCCACCCGCCCGCACGGCGCCACACCTTATTGTAGCACAGGAATCTTGCGCCACGAAAAAGGTGCAGGCACAGGGATCAGTGAAAGGAAGGGGCGCAGTGATTGCGGTGTGGAGATCCTGCGCAAGGCTGTTTCGAAACAAAGGTGGCTTACGTGTGGACTAGTGCGCCATTGTAAAGAGCGTGCATTCTACCTAGGTCGGTTTGTTTATAGACCGTAGCATTTCGTTTCTAATGCGGCCGTTCAGGGGACATTAAGGGTGAGAAACAGGCCAAGTTTGGGGTAGGGAATGGGTATCGTTGGGGTCTGGAAGAGACAGATATAGAGAGAGCGAACCAGACATGATGCGGGTGAGAAAGCAAAAAGTATGAATACAATATCGCGAAGGAAAGACGAAAGGGAAAACATCCCGAAGGAACGGAAAAGCCGTAACCGCCCAATGCAGATAACCCATATACCCATAGCATGACCCGTGCATATCCATCGTATCAAGAATTGACAAGGACCATGTGCGATACATCCAAAGACATTAGGGAACAATACCGAGCATAAGAATACAGCCGGTGGCCAGGCGCACACACGGCAAGAAAAGAATGCGTAAGTGTTACAACAGAACATAAGAGAGACTAAGAATACCTGTGCCCCACAATGCGGGGGCTATTGCGCACATCCCGTACCACTGGCATAAGCTGAACTTCCCCAAAGCCGTCAGGCGACCTTTGCGTCCCTGTGCTAGAACCCGTCTGACGCCAATATGCACGAGGCGTTGGGGGGCTGACGGGTGACATCTGATCGCGGCGTGAGGAGTTCTGTGGCGTCAAGATGCGCATATTGCGCTGGCGTTGCGGACTCGTGGGGGTCGTCGGTGGTAGGGGGACATCGTGAGCGTAAGAATTCGATTGTGGAAATTCTGGGTGTTGCGCAACAGGGGCCGTCCCTACGTAGTACGAAGGAACTGACTGCGGAGATGAGAAGGTGGAACTCGTCGTTGGAGGCGTTTTGACGTAATACGAGGGGATCGAGGTGTGCGCACTGTGCGCTGCCGGCCAGGGAGCTGGGACCGCTGTCGATGTGGTGACCGCCATTGGTACAGTTCGAAGTGGATCGTCGTATGCAACTCTCTTTAGGCTGGAAGATGGCCTTGGAGAAAACACTGGTCTGCGCGGTTCTGGTAAAGGGCTGTTCGGTGACGGCGTCCGAGTCTCAGGAGTCTTACTGGTTGTCATGTGCTGCACGGCCGTCACACTATTCGAACGTGATCTTTCTGCTATCGGTGTCGGCACGGAAATGGGAGGACGTGCACGTTGTTGTACAAAGGCCGAATATTGCTGCTGTTGAGAGGGGAACAGCGAAAATCGCTTGGGAGGGGACGAACGATTGGGAGATGATCCATCGCTTCTTGGATGTACCATGACTGACCTCGATCCCCCTTTTTCTGTCTCCTGAACTAGCGATGAACGTACGGGAGCAAAAGATGTGGAGCTCAGTAAAGGGTGTGGGGACAAGCATGGAGTCGAAAGTGCATGCGAATTCGCGGTCTGTGGAGAAGGAAGGTCGTTCGCGCCCCGTGTTTCGTCTCGTTCGGGAATATGGAGCCGCAATCCTTTTTCGCTAGGGCTTCGTGAGCTAGTTGAGGATGTCTTTGGTGGAGTATTGAACCGCGGAGGCGTCAGTGGACTGAGAGGTTCTGGACTGGGTATCCGCGGCGAGACATCTGGTGTTCTACGGTAGGCTGAAGTTGTGAGTTCGGTGGATTCCGCAGAGCGACCCTGTGCCTTTCTATAACCTCGAGCATACCCAGCAGGACAACACCCATACGATGACTCCGCACCGGTGGTGACACGTTTACTCCTCGCTTGTGACATCCTTCGTATGCTTGACTCGGCTGTCTCAAAGAAAGGGCGCACGCCTGGTATGCACGCCGTCACGATGCTGAGGCACGCTTGAATTTGCGTACAAATCAACGGAATCCACAAGTTGAAGGCGGGATTACTATGCGGTGATATCGGATATAGGTATATCAAGCGAACAAGCGCGGCTCCAATGACCAGGATGCGTGGCGCGAAGCAAGCGACGATGGCGAACTTTTTTGAAAGCGTGACCCTGAGGTAGGCAACTAGATTGACGCTTAGCATGACAATAGCCACGTCGGTAGTCATGTCTATTATGCAATACACGATCCAGAAGACTCCCTGTCATAAATCTTAATATTCATGTACAAAGTGGACTGACGGCGGGCCTGCCACCGAGACTTACAATGTTGAAGCAATGCAATGTCAGTACCTCCCATGGTTTTGGAAGACCGCATTGAAATGCAATGGCAGCAAGCGACGCGAGCGTCCATGTGAGAATGAAGATACCGATAGCCAAGACAACGCTTCGCTGCCCTCGCTGATGGTGGATGCCGTAAAAGAAGGAAAGAAGGGAAAGCTTAGCAAAGGCAAGGGTCGAAACGTAGAGGAATTCTGATGCGTAGTATCCTTTCTGAATCGTATCGGCTCTTTTGAGGGTGAGGACGCGAAGTACACCGAGACCGTCCGATGCGAGAATCAGAATAGTGATAGAAAGGCCGACAGCGAACACCTGTGTTAGGTTAGTGAGATTCGGTAATCTCCATGCGGCTCACCATACCGTGGCAGCCAGTATGAAGAGGTCATCGATGCCAGTCTTTGTCCGGCCCATTGCCAACTTGATGCATTGTCGAGCGAGAAACACGAGGATCGATAGAACCAAAGTCGCCCAAGTTACGATAGTGATGATTTTGCTTTTGTCTTCGGTCGTCGTAGTAGTAGAGTCTCGTTGGTGCAGGAGGGTCTGAGGTATGTTCATGATGGTGGATGAAGATGAACGCCCACCCACCGACCCAGCCAAACCCAAAGAAAAAAGGAAGAAGGAAACACAAGGAAAGGAAAAAGGAATGCGAGCTTCAAGGTACTCCGGGCCACCCGGAAGACCGCATATCGAGCGCCCCGGCTAATGCGATACCAATTGGATGCAAGCTGGGTGCTAAGACGACGTGGTCTGTTGGGCGAGGTGGAGTGAGTGTTTTGCGGGGGGCTGCGGTAGGAAGAGGAGATCGAACCTCCAACGTCGGAGACCTCGCAGCGGCCTCGTCATATCAGCCTCCGAGGCTCTGCGGAGCACATGCCGTGCTGTGCCGTTTCGGGTCCACAGCGCTCACGATCTCCGCCCAGTGGCATAATTATCGTCGAGGCTGACCCAACACACCCTTTCGGAATACCAGTTGGGCTGTGCGGCGTATCGGCGACGGGCGGGTATCTATGAGATAGCCGCATCGAACCTAGCACTGCCTATCTCCTATAATAAGTCGCCTGGTTGCGCTCGGCTCATTGGTTTCCTTTTTCGAGATCTCACTAATTGGCTGCAGGCGAGCGTCAAATATAGGGCTGAGAAGTGCTGACACGCATCCGAGGACCAGGGTGTCTCGTACTGGGCCGCGGGGAGGCCCTCCCGGAACGAAGCGGAAAAGGCATGAACTGAAGCAGGGGGCCGAAGGTACACCGCGCGGAATGATGGGCATGAATATCCGTGCGGCCGAAGGATGCGCAGGCCACCCCCCGAGCGCTCGCCCATCCTATGCCGAGCTGCTAAATTGCAGGAGAACAAAATACAGTGACCTATAAAGGTACGCCAGCATGATTTGTATTTCTTCCGCTAGCTCGTTTACTGCGCCGCCGGGTACTGCTGTTCGCCTGGTTCGAGGCCTCTCTGCAGGCGCCCTTTTTCTCACGCCGCCCCGTCGTGCCCAGAATACGTGCTTACACCGCTCCTATTCCCGATCGATGTGATCACAAGAATATCGCCAGAACACGAGTCTCGAAATTCCAAAGAGTTCAAGAAGGTTTTCCCATGGCGTCAATGTTAATAGTGGACAAACGTTGCCTTCTCGGTATGACGTCAAGCGCTCATGGTGGGGGTGAGCTGAAACACAAAGGGTGTGGAATACCAGGATGCGCTCGGTATCAGAAGGATGATATCACACAGCCACTTTTCTTTGCGGTTGTGTTGTCGCAGGTCTTGGAAAGAACAGCAGACGGCAAGCAACTTCTAGACAGCTTATCCGAAGAAACATGTCGGTAGGCCGAGTTTCGCAAACCATGCGAATACTGGCCTCGACACAGCGCGCCAACGTTGGAACCAGTCAAAACGGACTCTTCCGGCATCCATACACCAAGCTCCTCAATCCGTAGGCCCATGTGGTTTCCGGGCTTTGTTTGCACCTGGTGGCGCCCGTCCCTAGCACCGAACACCCATCCTCACTGGAAGCCTACAAGCAACGACTAGGACTCTACCATAACTAATAAGCAGATCGATGAGAGAATCCAGTTTAGACGGAAGGTATCACAAGCGTGCCGTTCCTCCTAACCGTGTGAGGATGTTGCTGTAGTGGCCTACCCTCGATCGCCCCTTCGGTCACCGATACAGCGACCCCAAATTCCGCCGGTTCTCTTGGAATCTCATGGAAGATCTCGTGGCATTGGTAGTGCTGCTTTATTGTCAGCTCAGAATTCCCGATGCAGGCACGTCTACGAGGCAGTGGTGGAAAATGCGGAGTTCGGACTGCTTGCGTGTTCGTGCATGATGCATATTACAACACTTACTGGTTGTATAAATCTTTGTTTGCGGAGACCTTGTGCAGCCTCCTCCGGTTGGATTCTAGCTGCGTGAGATTCCTGCTTGGCCCCGGCATTGCATGCTCGGGCAGTCAGACTGAGCGGGTGCATGTAGGACGGAAGAATCCGCGTAAACGAACCTCAAAAGAACAACGCAAAACAGATTGCGACATTATGGTACCAGAATTTGCTGCCAACTTTGGGAACCATAAACACAAATCTTGGGGAGCATCATGATCCTGTTCAGCTCCCTAATGCTTTTTGAAGGTCCATCACTGTAACCAAGATCCCCGACCCCACCTCTCCGCCCGCAAACCGCAGTTTCGTTTGATCGTTTGGAGCTACACCTCGTTAACTTGGGTTGCTTAAGACATTGCGTTAGGATACCACTCACGAACCGAGATCTCGCGCCCTAATGCCCGTCCAGCCGAAGTCTTCAATTCCCACCACTCGCCCTCCCCCAGCGCTTGGTTGACGAACACGGAGCTCGACGACGAGTCGCTCAACACAATGGTTCCATTTGCACCTCCGAGCGGCGCCCAGGTAACCGAAGGCGAGCCACTAGGCACCACTCCGGTGTCAACGCGAATTTCGCGCGTGCGGTCCTTTGCGGCGTTTTTCGGGTCCGATGTGATCTTGTAGTATATTGGGAATTTAAATTTGCTTGTGGTAGCGTCAAGCAGACCATATTGGAAGGCAACGATATACTGGTTGTTTGCGATCTGGGAGTGGTAAGAATGGCGGGAAGAGCTTGGGGTATTCGAAATATTACCTTTGCAACACTGGGAGCAGCGGGACGATCGGTTTGGAGCTGCGACGCTACCACGTCGATCCCATTGCCCCAGCTATCATAGTCCTCAGTGGTGCTTTGTTGAACAATCTTTTGGGCGTGCGTCTTGTCGCCTTTGCCGGCGTAGAAGACAGTAATGGCGTCACCGCTACAAAGTTCCGTTAATAGTCATTCTCGTTCGAGGAGCATACGTCGAGCTTACTTGTGGACAAGAAATGGGTTTGCGACCGCCGCGGTGGCATTGCTAAATGGTCCACCGTTCGTGATTTCACTCGTGAACTCCCAATTTTCTCCCCCGTCCCCCGAAGTATAAAGTTCGATAGCTGTGGTCGACTCGTCGACCGCGTTGACAGCCAACAGGACCATCCCAGTATCACCAGCATACGTTCCGTTAATGTACATCAAATGTGGCTGTAACAGCTTCTTCCCGGAATCAGACGTTGCCGTACCGAACGGATACCACGAGAACCCGCTGTTCGTTGAGCGGTATATAGCTATGGAGCCATTGGACGAAGGATCGTTCCAGACTGCAAGCACTGTGTTGTTCGGGAGACTCTCGGTGCGCGGCGCGGTTACTTGTGTCGCTGGGTCGTCTGGCTGGTATAGCGTAACGTTCGCGAAGACATCGATACCCGTGGGGGTGGGTGAGGGAGGGTCTTCTCCCTGAGCCAGCACTGCACCGAAGTTGATCAAGCCGAACGACAAGAGGTTCCCTATGTGCATCGTGGCTATGAGATGGGTTTTTGACCTTGGTATTTGGCGATGCGGTGGTACACTTGCTCTACTTGAATGCACGAGGAAGAAGCGATAAATGTGGGCTACAACACACCATTGGCAGCGACAATTGCCGCAAATGAAGCAGCATATTGAAAAACGCGGCTTCTGAATGACGAGCAAGCCTAGTGTTGTGATGTGATTGAGCTTGATGTTGGATAAATCTTGACGGACATTGTTCGCGCGAGGTCCGGCAAAACAGAAACCCTGAAGCTTCCCCGCGAAAGCAGTCGCACGAGCTACACATGTGCAAGCTCGCATATCCCTAGAAGGTAATTTATCCGTCACGCATCACGTTGATGGTATCAAACTACTATACAAGATCATTTTTCATTGGCGGTAGGAGAAATGTTGATCCTCTCGGAGCGGGTAATGTCTTGGCTTCCAGATCTCGACTCGTAAGACTAATAGATGGCGGTTGATCTTTTGCTCCACATCTTCATCTGGAAGCAGGACTCGGACATGCACAACTAGCAGAATTATTCTAGCCGATGGTGAGTCCCATCCCCAGCCCTTGAAGTCTGTCCTTCAGTCCTCCCAGGATCTGAGCCGCTCGACCCGCCTCGTAAGACACATCGTCATCCACTGGTCGCTCAGTTCCACCATGGCAACTCCAACTAGATGCACGTTTCGCATCGCCAATGCCCATGTATCGAGAGTTACCAGGCCAAGCACACAGTTCGCGTGTGACACGATCACCTTCATATGTTACGGTTTCGGCGTCGAGCGTTTCTGGCGGTATTTCGTCCTCCACCCACTCCACAAGCGCAGCAAGTGGATCTTTAGGAACTGCGCCATTACCTATTGCGCAATGCTCAACTCCTGGCGCTAAGAAGAGACGATAGAACTTGTCAACCTCATGTGCGCCGCCCATCAGCATTTCCACCCGCTTCCTATACTGCACTGTAGATTGGTATGGAATCACTGGATCATTGGTACCGTGCCAGGTGAGCATCTTAGTTCCTGAAGACCGAAGACCTGAGAGATCAGGCTGGTCGGCATCCAGGAGCCAGCCGAACTCTGTGCTTGCTTGAGCCCACAGTGCCATATAGTCAGCATAATTGAGCCTGGTCACGTTAAAAGTCTCGTCTTTGACGAGGAAGCTTCGAATAAAATTTTCGGAAATGGGAAATGGTTTGGGCTTCCGCAAGCCTTCCGGGGTGGTGGTAGCGCCTGCAAGAATGTCGAAACTGGTTCCGTGGGAGAGGCCGTGCCATATAGGTGTCTTCAGAGATGTACGAGGACCTTCGTTGATGCGCCGAACAATGTTCGCCATCGAGCGCGAGACCTCCACTAGCTTGTCATCGCAGTAGAACACTTGACCGATAACGTGCAAAGGGTCGAAGTCGCAAAGATCAGGTTCGGATATCACTCCGTCGCTGATACCGTCGATCATGTCGCAACTCTCCATTGCTTTTTGTCTGAAAAAATTGAACTCACAGCTTGACATCCACAGACCTTCTTCCTTCATGACCAGTTGAGGCCAAAGCTCAGCCATAGCCAGATGTGTCAAGCTGATCGCAGGGGCGTTGGCAAGGATGCCGTCCAATAGCTGGGGGAACTGTTGTGCGAGCATATAGCCTTGTCTTCCGCCTTGAGAGCACCCATTCCAATACGACCTTGGTTTCTTTTGATAGAACTGCTCGGTGAAGCTTTTGCCAATAATGACGGATTCCACAACGCTCCGTGTTGCAAAATTGATCAACAAGTTCCAATCGATCGATCGATCCGCTTTCAAAACCCAAGACATATCGTCGGTATTGGTGACAGGGTGACCGCCGTCCGTAGAGGAAGCTGCGTAGCCCTGTTTGACAGCAGGTCCGAGTGCTCTTCCGAGCATCCCTGTTGCCATACCCCCTCCTCCAGTAGCTTGGAACCGACCATTCCAGTCATCGCGACTCAACGGGAGCCACACCTCGACCAAGACATCATCGTCGCTTCCCATGTGCTTGAGATGTGCTTTGACCTGGCAAAAATCGAGGCCTTCTATAGTTGGAATGCCATGCATGCCTCCGTGCGAGGTATAGTTGCGCTGGACCTCGGCTCGGATGGAGCTTATCGTGGCGCCAAGACCAAGTTTCGCTAGGCTGAAGGTTGCAGGGTCGCAAATCGGAGCAAGCTCTTCTTTGCTCCTTGCTGCTGAGGTGACTGCGAGCCAGACAACGGCTACCTTCGACAGCATTATGTGTTAGATTCGCAACGTGGGAGAACGAAGTGAGTGAGAGAAAATGGTGGTGCTGTATGGTTCCTGTGGGTGGATACGCTTTGTTGGCCTCATCGCAAAGACACCACCGATAATGACTGCATTCGCGGGGTGGTTATATCAAGGAAGTCGCGATTGTCGTGCGGTGGTGCGAATCGGTGAGGACGATACCAACACGTTATGAGGCGGAGTTTTGCTCAAGTGGGGAAGAGCTAACCCGGATTAGAATGCCACTCGACTGGATTGGTAAATGTTAATAAGAAAACGGACATACTACAGTTATAGTAGTAAATATTAGTAATTCGCTATATTTATATTATATATTTAAACTATTAAGCTAAACTTAATTAAGTTACTACTAAGTCTAGTTATAATGAATATTAAATCTAATCTAGATTAAGCTTAATTATATTAAGTATAAATTATATTTTTGAATTATGAAGGCATGCACATACTCCTCCTTTTTTGAAACCCCTTTTGGTCGCCCCGAGCCACCACAGCCGCACTTTTTATTCGATTAGTATACAAATATATATATTTTTGAAAAGTTTTAATAAGATTTAATAATTACTAGTGAAAATATAGCGAGTTGCTAATATTTACCGCTACAACCACAGTACTATCGAGCAGCGAGGGAATGTAGTGTAGTGGTAAGCTATGTACCAGTAATTCCAAATGATAAGAGCCGTACTGACAATCAATACTGTCTACTACGAGTCAAACCTCCCTATTTCGGATGTACAGCATCTACACTCGCAGCGACGCCTGACTAACCGTTGCGTCAAAACATCCACGTCCCAGCAATCTTGCATGAGAGACATAGCAGCAGAACAAAAAGCTTGAATCTAAGCTAGCCACCCATGCATTCGGCCAAAGTAGGAACGTCAATCCAAAGGAGCTACTCTGTGTTTGTAAGACTGGGTACTCCCCAAACAAACTTCCACTCGATTGTAGGCGTATTCTGTTCTCTTCTTCGGGTGATATTCACTAGAATATCATGGTCAGGTTTTGGCATAGCATTCCACATATCCGCGTTCTTCTTCGTAGGCGCGCGCCATTGACCATCGACTGGCTCAATGTGGAACTGGAGTAGTATCATCGCTACCAGTGACAGTGTCGCATTGGTGGAGAAGTGTCTTCCAGGACACATTGTCGTGCCAGCGCCAAACGGTCTGAATGCGGTAGTGTTGGACAGCTTCTTGAGGCCTTCGGCGGTGAAGAATCGAGTGTGGTCGAAAGTCGAAGCACTTGGACCCCATATGTCGGTATCATGGTGTACCGACGTACCCGGGATCATTAAAATCGCGTCCTTCTTAAGGTGGTATTGTTCGGCGAGTGCGGTATCATGCTGCACCTTCTTGATGTTGATGACTGTGCTGTGGTACCTGAGCGTCTCATGCCACATTGCTAGCATGGTTGGGCATTTCTGTTTGACGTTGCTCAGGTCTACGACCTTCGCTAGGCCAGCTGGCGTACCGACTTCTTTGCTGATGAGGTTCAGAATCTCTTGCCGACAGTCACGGAGAACGTCTGGGTTGGAGATGATGTGGAACACAAGCCAAAAAGCAGTGATGGCGCCACTGCTGAGCATAGCGAGTGAAGTAGCCATCTCCAACTTTGCTGCCTCTGCTGAGCTCAGCCCGTGGCCGGTGTTGATCTTATACATCTCAGATATCATGGTAAAAGCTTGTGTATGGCCACCAGTCTCGAAGTATCTCTCGAACGCTTTGATGACGCGGCCGCGGGCTTTGAGCGCTTGGCGCGCTGTGATGGAGGGGAAGGGGCTATATAGGAGATGGTTGATCCCGGGCACGAATTCCCTATACAGCACGTCAGCCGATGTACCTTATACCTCGCAGGAAACACATGAAATTGCGGGTCGAGCACATCGCGCGTTGGTCATAAAAAGATGAAGAACACGCAATTGTTGCCGGAGAGTTGTTACGTTGAATAGAGCGCTGTGGGATATACATACAGCCAACTTGTCTCGACGGTAGGATCGTCGTAAGGGTTTTCTGGGCCATAGATAGCACCTGTGACTGCCAGCGTAAGCTGGTGTCGTAACGCCTCAAAAAGCCCCACTTGGTCATGGCTGGCGAAGCTGTTCGGAATGCTCGCTGTTAGTTTGTCCACAGCGGTTCGGGTAGCGGCCTGGAGGTCAGACCCAGCAGACAAGTGCTTGTGCACGCTCTTGGTGAAGCCATTCCCATGAATGCCATATGCGTGAGTAAGAGTCTCTTTGGATCGTTTGTTCAGCCCACTGAAGAGCATACCAAAGTCTAGCAGCGTCGGAACAAAAGTGCTAACATTGTGCTTGTTCTGTACTGCTTGAATCAGGTGTCGGGCGTTCACAACGTAGATTCTCTGGAAGGGCATCCTTAAGGTGTAGACTGGTAATCCATACTGTTTCCTATATCTTGTCAGTGAGCTGTGCCGTGTTAATCAATAGAAGAACCAGAAGTACCGCAAATGTACCAAGTAATTGACTTTGTGTCTAGCTATAGAAATAGCGGAGTCCAAGTACGGCGTTGCTGTTGATAAGATTTGCGGCTCCAATTTGCTTTGAGAGGCATGTAGAGCAACGTGAAGCGCGCCATATATGATAGCCAAAGCCGGTATGATGATCGCAAAGGCCAAGGGAATCGAGGACAGAAAAGTGAGCAGAGAAGCCCATAGCGGACTGGGAGCGGTGACGGTTGATTGGGACTGGTTTGATAAGCATCGTTTTCTTATGCAGTTACCGTGATATGACCTTTTGTATTGAAATCGGAAAAAGGGTGCTTACCATGATCAACGGCAGGGGCGTTCGTCTTGTGCGTGTTGTGAGCGAGGTGGCTACCGAAATGACTCCTACCGTATCAGCCACACAGACATGTAGAGTTTCTCTCAACTGCTTCTGCCAAGGACGGGTTCCGTCCCGGTAATGCCCAACAATGGGGCCTATTGCTTCTCAACGCTGGTAACGCCAACCACAGGATATGTTCCGCCTTCGATGTTTGGTAGCGAGAAAATTTAGTCGTCTAGCGCTTTTCTCAAGTGTGTGGGAAGCGTAAAATATGAGTAGAATACCCGGTATATATAAGGGATATGGGGTGAATATGGAATGATCTAGTGCATCTGGCGTTTGTACTGACTTGCGGCGTTTGTACTGACTTGCGGCGCTAGTACTGACCTGCGGCACTGATACTGACATGCGGCGTTGGTACTGTCTTGCGGCGGATATCAGAGCCACGCTATTCATCACGGTCAGATTTATATCATTATACTAGGGCAAGAGTGGAGACTCTGTTGAATTCAAAATCCAAAAGCCGCAATGGGAGAGTGGTCGGCGAACAACCATCTTCTCAGCTCCATTGACCAGAACCTGTCCCCGCAGGGGAGGCTCTGGAGGGAGTCGTGTTCTCGGGGTTGTAACCAAACCGTGCCGTGCCTTATTTACACTAACGCAGCACCTTCGCCGCAGTTTGGTCGGTCCTGTGTCCCCTGACGGTATACATGTCGTAATGTCATTCTCATACGTCATGTATGTACGTGCATGCCAAGCTTTAGATCTCGAAGATCTCCCGCTTCTAAGGAACTCAATCAGGTGTGTGGGAGCTGCCACCACACCTCGTCATCCGGATGAAGGTTGCCATGCCAAAACAGGAAGGCGAGGCTGAAAGGCGTCCGCTAAACTAGCCGCGGGACACGCGAGAACCGATTGTGACCTTGGAAGCGCCATTGGAACCCTTCAGTGTACTTCGGCGAATTGGAACCGTGGTTCCAGTTGACGGCGGAACCCTCTATCGATTTGCTCTTGTGACAACGTTTCCAGGATAAAAACCTATCATTTGAGTCAAGAGCGGGGCCGGAACTGTCGGCAACCGAGATAGAAGCGGACAAAACAAAGGAAGAGCCGAGCTTAGGCGTGAAATGTACTCTCAGTTCGCTAAAGGAGCCAGAATAGGGGGAAGATACATAAAGTACATAATAAGCCTTGGGTACCCAACGCCTTGGAACTGGCACTGAAAACGGCCCAAAGGCGTGTATGTCAGTCCAAATATCGACCAGTGTGATGACAGCTACACGGGCTATCCGAGCATTCCATATGATTGATTGGTAGCACAGGCGACGAGAGATGGTAATGGTGGCGTTATGTGTGCGAGCAATCCAGTTGGGTGACGAGGGCAGTCTCTTCGGAAGGTCATTGGCCTAGCCCCAAAAAGTGATTAGCGCCTTCGCCACATCTCGAAATCTCGCTAGCACTCATCCTCCGGGTTAGGTTCTATTTTATCGTCGTTACCGACCTAAACAGATTATGCGACATCCAGCACAAATAACAATACATTAATTATGGCAAAAGAGCGCACTAGACAAATACGTAAAAGACGACAGGTGGAGTTCATCCTCCGGCCTCAGTCCTAAAGTTGAAATCCTGTCATAGGTAGCCGAAGGCGATCATGACGCGCATCCAGCCACGGTGCAGTAAATTGAAGGAGATATGGGTATGGATTGCGAAGAAGCAACCATAGAATGTCGCGTGCATCCCTGGCTGTGACTCAGATCTGGGCCACGCAATCTTGTGCGACGTCGATCCTCGAGGGGTTCGGTTTCGCACTCCGCGAAGAAGCAATTCACCCAATAATGAAGTAAATAGCGCCTCACAAACTCGTACTGATAATCAATAGGCACCCCTGACAGCTTCCCCACCACACTGCTCGACTAGCTTCCTATGCCTTTCACTCCTCGCCGTAATCCTCACCTCGAAAGGGGCCCACCGATGCTCCATCACATTCATGTTCAGCGTATCAATCTCCTTGCTTTCGACCTGCTCAAAATTGAAGCAATACAGCAACCTGGCCGCCGCGATCCAGCTGTGATTTGGCATGTCAGTAAGGATGTATTTGGATAATGTAAATTGGGACGATGCAGGTACAAGAGAACAAAGACCACGCCAAGGTAGTCATGCAAGCGCATCCGGAAGAGGGAAATGCTTAAAATCCCGAGCGAGAACTTACACGTTTGAATCCCCGAGATGATATCCGACGCACACCCTTCTACCTGCACCGAAATTCCAATGACCAGCTAGCGGATCCTCCAACTTGGTTGGATCGACGCCTTGGATTTTTGGGTCAAGCCACCGCTCCGGCCAGAACCGCAGTGGGTCAGGGAACTCGTCCGGGTTCAATGAAAGATGCCAGTCGTTCAACGCAAACAGTGTGCCGGCGGGAAAATGATAGCCCTCGTACTCGTCGTCCTGAATAAGCATATGCGGCATGCCTACGATTGGCGTTAGTCAACAAGATCGACCCTACTCTGTACTTCGGTCCCTGTAATGCCTATCCATAGGTAACACAATATACCAAAACTTTTGATATGATGCTCTATGGCGCAGGTCTGGGTGGACGATGAGCCATCCGCTTGAGGTGGCAGTTACGCATCAACTGCTCGCTGCAGGAACATACCTATCTCGGCAACGGGTCTCCACCGAAACCCCTCTTTTGCAACAGCACTCAAATAGGGTAGATTTTTCCGGTCGCTGAAGTCAGGCAGCCTTTGCGCAACCCCACAGACGCGGTCTAGCTCTTCCTGTGCCTTGTTTACCCATCTCTCATCTGTTGCCGCCGCGGCAATGATCTGGCTCAGCGTCACGCGACTCGTATCACTACCCCCCTCCATCAGACTCCCCAGCACAAACAGCGTCTGAGTATGTCCTAGTTTCTTCGTTTCTGGGTCCTCGAGAAACTTGCTCGCAAAACACGGCGGACACACTCCTTCTCCCACTCTCCTTCTCAGATCCTCCATCTCTGTGCCGTAGATGTCGAGCAAGCGCTGAAAAGCCTCTTCGCCCCTCGTCGTCCACCATTTCAGCGGCTTAGGCAGCCGGTCAAGGCAATAGAATGTATCCACCAAATTAGCACCCGGCTGCAGCGCTGCGATAATCTCCTGACTCGTATCCAACAACTTCTCCACGTTGCTCTTCCCTCCCCGACCCTTTGTGCCCTCTAACCCGGTTATCCGTTTCCCAAACACCACACTCATAATCACACTATTCCCAAAACTCTGATTTGCTTTCCACCAATACTCCGGCCGCTTCAGCACATCGAAGACGAGCTGTTTAGATTCAACGTCCTGGAACCGCCCAAAAGTCTCTGCGTTCCTCCCATTCAAAATCCCGTGCATGATCTTCCGTACAGCGCGCCACTGCGGGCCGTACGGCTGCATAATCATCCTGCAATCGCCCGACATGAGTGTCGACGCGTAGGGAAAACGTGGACGGGAGGAGTAGATCGCTGACCGCTTTTCTAGCAGGTCGTTGGCGACGCGCGTAGTGTTGAGGAAGACCCAGGTATTGTTTGCGATCTTGAGGGTGAACATGTCACCGTACTTCTGGGCCATTTGCTGCGCCCAGGGGCCTTGGTGGTAAGGCGGCATCTGGAACATGTTGCCGAAGAAGGGGATGCCTCTGGGGCCTGGCGGAAGCTTGTACTTTCTGCTCCATTGGTAGTTCTTCCATAGCTGGGCGAGAAGAAACAGCGAGAGGGCTAACAGGATGGCTGCTACGAAGGGCAGTGTGGTTGACATGTTCACCGTTGTTGTGAAGTAGGCGTATCGCTGTACAGGAGATGATCTATATTGAGCCTAGAGAAGATGTGAACCAGACTCAGCATTCCGTGTACCATGACACAGCGCTGTACACATAAAATGCGCAGTATGGAGACAATTAAGCTTGAACGAGTAAAGATGCTGCTATAGTATTGCTCCGATTGTGAGGTGCATGAACACGTGTAGGGCAGGGACTCGTGGACCGTCGTGGGGTGCATGAACGCGTGTAAGACAGGGACTCGTGGCTCGTAGTGGGGTGCATGAAGTGGGTTATCCCGCACCGGCCATCGCCAATCGGCCACAACCTTTACTAATAGTCTTAGTAGTCGTGGTGTTGAGGTTGCTATCTATGGTACGGATCTCGAAGACCCTACCGTCGCCCTTATTAGTCTACCTGGTATCTTTTGCGTATTTGTCCTGTGCGCCCTTTAATGTAATTAACGTTTTGTTATTTGTGCTGGATGTCGCATGATCTGTTCAGGTCGGTAACGACGATAAAGGAGAACCTGGGGTGCATGAACACGTGTAGGGCAGGAACTCGTGGACGTAGTGGGGCAAGGTAGTGAACTTCGAATATTTGCACATACGGATATCGGTACAGTAAGATGGATGAAGCAAGCAGGCTACGCAGCGGCCTGAACAGCAGGCGCACCATTCGCAACGTTCGCATTAACATCGCTGTTCGCCATCTGCTTGCTCTTGAAATATTGCGTAAAGTCGTGCCGCACTGCGTGAACTGCTTCTGCGGCCTCCTTACCCCACACCGGATCTCGATCCGCTCGTTCACAATACTTGAAGAACTCCTCCTTGTCCTTTTCGTATGCAGGGTCCCATAAGCGGTGGAAGTTTGCACGCGACATGGGATCGATCATCTCGCGCCAGATCTTGATGCGGATTTCGCTGTATTTGTCAAGAATTGACTCGTCGAGCTCGTCTGTGTGGATGCCTGTGAAGCAGTCGAAGAGCGAACCAACGTCGGCAAAGCCCCCGGTCAGGCCGAGACCACCGCTGCTGCTTTTCAGCTCATGTAGTGTGGCGTCGGGGACGGGGCGACTTACAATGGATTGCACAGGTGGGCTGCATCGGCCACCAGTACTATCTTGCCCACCCTGAAGCTTGGCGCACATCTCTGCTGCAGCTTGTACGGGCTCATACCGACTAGCTTGTATTCCTCTGGCTTCGGATGACCTGGCAAAATCTGCTCGTAGCGCATCGGCTGGCGCTTTATGAGCTCTTCGCGGGAGAGGTTGGCGTCGTCGCCATAGGTAACTCGCCATATGCCGTCCTTTGTGATCTTGGCAGCCATGTACCAGTCTGTGGGATGTACGATGAAGTTGGAATCCCAATAACCGAACTTTTCGTCGAATGGCAGGTAAACCTAAACTGTCAGCGCTGAATTCGATTCGGCACCCTCATCGACCAACATTTGTAGCCACGATTTGCTGTGGAAGCGTCTCGCCAGGGTATTCCTTTCCAAACAAGGCAGTCCGCACGCCGCTCGATGCGCCATCTGCGCCGACGAGATAGTCTCCGGTGATTTCCTTTTTCTCGCCGTCGGCAGTTTCGACAATAGCAGTTGCGCCGCTCTCGTCCTGCTTCACACCGACCACTTTGTGTCCCCACAAAATCTGCGTATTCGGGTAACTCTCAAAGTGCCTCACAATCAGAGGCCCAAGCCGGTCCAGTGGCAGCACGCGCATGGAGAGCTCACTGTCCCCGGGCTCGCGTCCCATGCCCGCAAGAAAGGTGGTGTCGGCTAGCCGCCAGCAGACGCCTTTCGGCGAGAGTCCTTTTTCCCGCACCTCGTCCAATATACCCGCGCGTTTGAAGTCGAACATGGCAGAGGGTGCATAGTGGGCGGCGCGCGGATTCTTGTCGATCTCGGTGTTCGCGTCGAGGATGGTGACCTTGATGGCGAGGTTGCGCGCGATCAGGGTGCCTAGGAGCAGCCCGGAAGGGCCAGCGCCCACGATGACGATCTGGAACGGTCAGCCGAGTACCCCTCGGGTTTCGCGTCAGCAAGGCGTACGTGATTGATCTTCGGCATAGCTACGGCGTCGCTCTCCCGCGGTCAATGCTGTCTCGTCAGTCCGCTGCGCACTATCGTCATCTTTTAAGACGACATGAAGCCCATCACAAGGTGGGGCAAAGCTACGCCCGACGCCCGTCCGCACTCGGTGCGAAGTGCTCCATGGGCCATCTTCCCCTCATCCGTCGTGGGGTAGCAGCGTGTGCCCCACATAGACCTGTCGCGGCGAACTGCGTGCCAAGACATGGTCATGTGATTTGTTAGTCATCGTCCTTGGTCGGACCGAACAACAAAGAGGAGGCCTCACATTGAACACAGAGAGAGGACAGTCCTCAAGAAGCGCGAAATGGCCGCTTGACATGGGGAGCAGATCGGTAGTGCGTGTCATGGTGGAGCCGATGACGTCTTCTCTGTCCAGAACAATGGCGTGCACGGCTCCACTTTCTGTCGCCCACGAGCGCGCACAAGGTCTAGCCACCGACTCTATGGTGGCGAAGGTCAGCTTGATGGTGCAGGTTGATACGGTATGGTACGAGGCTTCGGAATGTGCAAAGCTTTGGCTGCTAGAGACGCGGTCCGATGGTGACTTGATGTCAATCTGAGACGCAGCCCAGGAGTCGTCGTAATCAGGTACCTTGCAGAGCAGCCCATATCGAGGTCGACGCAATTCAAACATGACTTCGGGGATACGTAGTGCAGGTTGTTGAGAGTCGTGTCGTTGCTGTTGAGGCCCGGCCGGAAGTAGGTTAGCGCCGTTTCCGGCTTTTCGCAGGAACACTGTGAATCCGTCTCTCCTGAGACCTGACCATGAATGCAACCCACACTACCTGCCTCGCAGCCCAACGACCTGGCCCTTCCACGATCCTATGCTTCGCAATAATTCTCAGCACGGAGCATGCGTCTCAGGAAGGTGTTCTCGAACGCAATAACGACGGCTCCACCCTACTGCTATCCCGCGCATCCCACGTCGTCCTGGAAAGTTCCACTATTGGACGCGTCGTGCGATGCGGCTCTGCGGATCCATAGGTACCCACTGATGGCTATCTTGCACTGCTTAAACCGTCATTCGTAGGTGGACGTCCCACTTTTCCAACGCCATCCAAGCACGCAGATCCTTGCCCGTCGCCCTGATGCACGACGACATGTCGCAGGCCCAACACCAAATTTTCCTCGGGTTACCGCTAGCGGTAAGCTTGCCATCGTGACATCTAGTGCAAAACCTATGTGCATTCACGCGCATCATTACCCTGAGTACTGTGTGAAGCGGTGGTGCCGCCAGGTCATGGTCTCCAAATCGGAACACCATGTTCCCCAGAATAACAGCAGACGCGGCAACTATCAGCCTCTCCCGTAGCGTGCATCGAGTACCAAGATTATTCATGGTCGCGCCGTTCCCACTGTTTTGGCGTTCTCCTGGCCCACCGTGCTCTTTGTCGCGCTGACGTACACCATCCTCGAACCTTCTGGCCGGCTTTGAACTATTCTATCCGAAAAGAAAAAATCGGATCATGTCGCCACAAGGGTCTAACTTTGTGCTCGCTCCGGCAACTTCCCTGGATGCATTAGTCTTTTGTTCTTATCAACTTCCTGACGAGCTGGCGCTCGTCGCACCCAGAGCGTCTTCACTCTCGCAAGAACGAATTATATTAGCTTTCCACCACAATTCTACTTTTCTATGGTTGCGAACTTTGCGTACCTTCTCGCCCAGGGCTCATTTCACAGGAACCACGGTTCCCCTTATCCACAACTTCATAACTCAGCTGAAACCTTCGCACGACATAATTACCCACAGCCGTGGCGCGCGCTTCTCATCGCTAGCGTAGGTCTCGCCATCTTCCACTGATCGCGGCGTCGGCAGTGCCAGCCATAAGGGGTTCTATTACAGCAGGCCTAGTCTCCCTGTCTGATACGTTCGAGTCACCACGTGGTCCGAGGAGAGCAACCTGCCGCGACCTTTGGGTCAAACCTTTAGCGTCTCTGCCCAACTGCCTTCCCCCGCCTGGAACAACTTATGATGGATGCCCACGATGCCCGCGATGACCACTCCTTCCCTTCCTCACAGCACCATCGCGAAGGATCAATGTCTGCCCCGGGGCGGAAACGAGTTGGATTTACCCAAGGGACGACCTCCTCCCCACCAAATGAAGATAGTCCGTCCGGGGGCCACAACACGCCTTTACAAAGGGCGGATGTATCTCACGAAGAGTTGGCCGAGTCAGTCCGCGAGGCGCTCGCGCCCTTGTATGATGAATCAGTGGAGAACATCCAGAAACCTCGACCTGCAATTCGAAAGACTTCACGGACACCTCCGCAGTTCCCGCCTGGCCAAGAACAGGAGCTGGAAGAGTTCAACGAGGAGAAGAAGAGATCAGGCATCGAGGCTCATCATCGTGCCACGAAGCTATCGAAAAGTGTCGGGACCTACTCTGCTCCGATATCGAGACTGAATTCGAGCGATTCGATCACGCAACAGCATATCGAGCATAGCCCGCTCCCCCGGTCTGGGTACAACTCTGATGCAACCACTGACGGCGAGGATGACGAACCTGAGCATATGAAGCACGCTCGACAGTTGTTCAGGCAACATACACTGCGTGTAGCCCCGATCATCAAACCTGAAGATCTCTACCATTCTGAAGGTTTTGCCTTTGATGGCACTGTGGCGCCTGCGAACGAGTTGGAAATTGGGGATGAGCATGTGCCACGCCCTACGAAGTTTCGCACAGGAGTTCTGGGTACGTTGCTGAAGGCCCAAAACACTTCGGCCGGTACATCATTGCCACGCAACAAGGCCACCGGTCATGGACGAAATCCAAGCTCAGGTGATCTCAGTGGAGCATCCACCGCCGCAAATTCACCATCCCCATCACCGCCAGCGTCCGGCACATCAACGCCCCGATTCGGAAAGCCATGGCTAAGAAGTCACAACCACTCCCCAAACCACTCCGTCAATTCCGTCTCTCGCCTGATTGGCTCTTCTTCCACGCTCGCTACACCTGCTCAGAAAGACATGGGCCTCCAGATGGACGCACAATACAAGAAGCTTCGCCCCGGCATGGGCAAACGACAAGGATCCGATAATTCTGTCTTAGCCAGAGCCAAACGCAAGGCGCGCAAAGAAGAGGAATACAAGATCAAGATTCATCTGGCTGGCACGCTCGCTCGTCAGAACTACTTACGCAAGCTGTGCAAGGCTCTGATGATGTACGGTGCACCCTCCCATCGCTTGGAAGAATATATGAATATGTCTGCTCGCGTATTGGAGATTGAAGCTCAATTCTTGTACATGCCAGGCTGTATGATCTGTGCGTTTGACGATAGTTCGGTTCATACTAGCGAAGTCAAACTCGTACGCACAAGTCAAGGTGTGGATCTTGGAAAGCTACGCGCTGTGCACGAGATCTACAAGGACGTCGTGCACGATCGAATAGGCGTCGAAGAAGCCACATCGCGCCTGGACGCCATTATCGCTCGTAAACCCAAATTCGGTATATGGCTACGAGTACTCGTCTACGGATTGGCGTCTGCAAGTGTAGGTCCATTCGCTTTTCAGGCACGGCCAATCGACCTACCCTTCTGCTTCATCCTCGGATCCATTTTAGGTTGGCTCCAGTTGATTGTCTCGCCTGGCAACGATCTTCTCAGCAATGTTTTCGAGATCGGAGCTGCAGTTGTGACCAGCTTCCTTGCGCGTGCTATCGGTTCAATACCCGGACCCGATGGTCATCCCCGATTTTGCTTTAGTGCCATGGCGCAGTCTTCAATTGCCTTAATCCTTCCCGGATTTACCGTGCTGTGTGCGTCGCTGGAGCTTCAAAGCAAGCATCTTGTCGCTGGCTCCGTGCGTATGGTCTACGCTATCATCTACTCCCTCTTCCTCGGGTTTGGTATTACCATCGGAACCGTCCTTTTTGGATTGATGTACAAGGATGCCACGTCAGAAACGCAATGCCGCGACCCCATGTCAAGCCACTGGTACTACTTCTTTGTCATCGCTTTCTCTCTCTGCCTCATGGTGATCAACCAGGCAAAGTACAAACAGATGTTCATGATGGCAATAATCTCCCTCGTTGGATACGTGGTCAATTTCCACTCGTCGGCATACTTCAGACAGAACGCGCAAGTTAGCAACACACTCGGAGCCCTCGCGATCGGCACCGCAGCCAACCTGCAGGCAAGGTTCGGCCGGCACGTCGAGAACTGGTGGCTCGATCTGTGGGAAACCCATCTACGTCCGAGATGGAAACGACTTCAGAAGCGCTGCATGCGCAGCTGCCACGGTGTTCACGATAGGGACGAGCATGACAAGCTCCAGTCACATTCTCGGTCAAGCTCGATGACCGATTTCGTCCCGCATACGCGCAAGATCGGATACGGACTTGCGGCAGCCACCATGTTACCCGCTATCTTCGTCCAAGTGCCGTCAGGATTGTCAGTGCAAGGCTCGCTGGTGTCTGGGATCAACTCGGCGGACCAGATTGTGAGGAACACCACAGGGGATGCTACGACGGTCACTGCGTACGACGCGACTGGAAGTTTGAACAGCGTTGCGCTTAATGTGGGTTTTAGCGTCATCCAGATTGCGATTGGTATCACTGTTGGGTTGTTCCTGGCTGCGCTCCTGGTGTACCCACTGGGCAAGAGGAGGAGTGGTCTTTTCAGTTTCTAGAGGTCTTTAGGACATGGACGCTCTGTGTTGAGCATTTCAACTTGAGTTTTGGGATGTTTTTGCATAGTTTGCGTGTTGGCCTGCATTTGGAGCGTTGAATCGAGCGTTGAAGCATTTTTCCTTACCACCATAGATGTTACTACAGACACCAACCGCAATAACTCTAATATACGCATCGAGGCCTCTTTTGGTCCTAAAAAAAGTTCCTCGTCGCATCTTGAGTCTCGTCACACTCATTCCTAAGCAACTTGGCTACTCACTGGGATAGAAGACATCGGAACTGGCTCCGCTCACTGCCATGGTGAGGACTGAACATTGTTCCTCGCTTGTTGGATTGACTTCCTGTTTCGGTAGGGTAGCGGTTTCTTTGACCGTTCGGCGCCGTGCTTCGCAGGGTCTTCACATGCCTGGGGGACAAAGAACGACGTGCCTGAACAATACAGGACGTAAACGCGCCGTTTATATAGTCCCAGAACACTGGGTGGTTGAGATTTAGCGAGATTTCCCTAAGACATGTGATTAAGGCTTACGTGGAATACGGAAGATGGTGGATTCTGGGATTGCGCGAACCCCCTTAGATTGAGTGAGACATATGATATAAACTTACGCAGAATCTCGATAGCAAGTGAGAAGTGTTTGGTTTTTTCGTGGCGGAAGACTTCTACCGATGTCACAAGTGATTTTGAAATAGCACGAATACTATGGGATAAGGAGAGCGGTGCGAGTTGGGATTGGGAGAAGCGTGGGTTAGTGCGGCTTGAAGTCGAGACCGTATTCTCATAAGCCTCGAGGAAGTAATTGTGCGCATCATCAATTGGTCCCTAGGTGCATTACCAGAACAGTACTTCATCCTTGACATTGCGCTCTTTCTGCATTGTGCGCCGACAACAGAGGCATCATATCCGTTATGATTTTCATCTATCGTCGTTATATGCGCACATCGCTAGAGACTATTACCCAACAATGTCGCGCTCATTCGAGCGTACACGCCTTTAAGAATGATTCTCGATGCTTGGAGGAAGCTTCTGGAACCACGATCAAACGAAGAACAAAACTACCAGCGTCAAAAAAAAAAAAAAAAAAAAAACAATTCAGAACCTAGAAGCCCACCAGGGCAAAGTAACAAGCTAAACTACAATCTTCACTATGTTTGGTTCAAGTCACAACGCCGGTGCGCCGGTTCGCGCTCCAAGCTGCGACCCGGAGCTGCACTCCCTGCGTGTAGTGCGGAAGGGTTCCTCCAGCAGCAGGGCTGCTATGTCGACTCGGGCTTTTACCTACGATCCGGCACTTCATTCCCTTCGAGCCGTTCGCAAGGCTTCTTCGGGCTCCGGCTCTGCCGCTCCGGCTTACGCCACGAGCTACAATCCTGAATGCCATTCGCTCCGTGCAGGCCGTATCCTTCCTGCTACGCGTGAAGGCGCGACTCCCGGTATCCGTGATATGATCTTGCGAAGCGATTCTACTGCCGCAGAACAGTCACTGACGCCGTATCCGACGGGGAGTGGTCAGACTAACGCTTCGTTCAAGGCTAACAAGCGCAAGGTTAGTTATCACTGGCATAAGAAAATGATTCATTGGCTCTTTGACAAGTACCGCACCGCTGATAAATCCCCAGGCACTCAGAAGGAGGCATCGAGGGAGCATTCAGTCAATGAACAGCGTCCTGCACTCCGTCGTCCGAAGGCCCACTCGCACGAACGCGACCGCAACCACGACCGCGACAAGCATAGCGATAGAGCGACCTCCAAGACCGTGACCTTTGCTAACGAGGCTGTGGTTTTGGATCCTGCTTCTAATGCATGGACGGTAGTGACTGTGGGCGAAGTGGACGAAACTGACATGGACGATTCCTCCGACACCTGGTCCACCGTGGCGTCTAACGGCCACGAAGAGCGCGGGTTGTAGCTGACTAGACAAATTTTGCAGGGTTGTGTAGCGAAATATGTCGCGAGACGATTCCTTCTAGTAGCCCAGCACTAGACTATTCTTCCATCGAATTGATGGGTACCTAGGTAGTAGAACCATGATGGCTGTGAGCAGGACCTTCGCGTTAATGCCAGGATGTCGTACGCAATCCTCATATGGGCTCTCATTTGAATTAGACCTAGCTTTTTAATGCGGAGCTGTTATGTCGCTTTATTAATATTACGTATAATTATATATAAAGTTAATACTTATTTAATTAATTTACTACTAATCTGCCTTTTTACTATTACTATTATCCTTATATTACTTACTTATATCTAGGAGATTTTAGATCTATATAGTATTAGTATACTTATTAATTCTCTTCTCTATAGCCTATTTTATTAAAGTAAGTCTACTTTTCCTTTAGCCCTAATAGCTATACTTTTTAATAATTATTTAAAGAGGAAGGAATTAATTTTAAATATACTAGTAATTATCTTTATAAAAGAAATCTCCTCTTACCTATATAAGTAAAAGGCCTTAATAAGGATAGGTAAACTTATAAATTTACTCTTTTAAAATTTTAAGATATAGTTTTAGAAGTTTAAGTCTTTATTATCTTTTAATAGCCTTTAGTTTAGCTTTTATACTTTTACTAATAATCTTACTTTTTTTTTTTATATATTTAATATTACTATTAATAATATTAGTAATCTGCGTATACTTATAGTAGCTAGAGGGGTCGCCTATAGTATTATTAATAATAAAAATTATTATAATCTCTATTTTAGCGGGTTTAGTGTTAAATATAACTATTAGCTTTTAAGTTATAATTAAGATATTAATAAAAAAAATAAAAACGTAAAATATTAGATAAAGTATTTTTATAAATTACTATCTTTAACTATAGTATTATAGTTAGTATCTACCTTTATTACTACCTAATATTATTATTTTTACTTTTATTAAATATTTATCTTCGCTTTAGTAGCAGGCCGCTCTTTATATTTTTATTTAGTACGCCTTTTTACTATAATTAATATATTATTATTTATACTAGTTGTCGCATAATCTGTTCAGGTCGGTAACGACAATAAAGGAGAACCTAAGAACCTAAGAACCTAAATTAGACCTACTAAATAAACGCCGCAAGATAGCTTTGCGAATAAAGGGGTTGAAATTGTTAAACCAGCGCTATCGTTTCCTTTACTACTTTCTTCCTTCTAGATACTAGGATATTTCAAACTCTGTGATCTTAATTTCATGCTATAGAAGATGTTTATATGTAACTAAGCACATGTACTTAACCGATTGTTCTTATTATCTCCCAGCGCTATACTCTTTTTGGCCTAGCTTTAACCTGCCTCTCTCGACACATTGAGTATAAGGCATGCACATACTCCTCCATTTTTGAAGCCCTTTTAGTCGCCTTTAGCCACTACAGCCACACCCTTTTGCTCGATTATATACTATATATATCTCCCTTAATTAATCTGAGGGATAGTGGCACAAAAATATGAGAGGTAGACCAATGAGAAATGGACCTTGAGCGGAGTGATAGTTTAGGCTTGCTCGACATAAGGGTGCACCTGATACGAGCAAGTAATCTCAACCAAGCGTACGCTCGCGCACCACTTCCTATGATCCCCAGCAGCACTCTTTGAGCCCTTTTCGATCTAGATCCGGTCCGGCATCGCAAATGCGTCGTGGAATGGGTCGATTGGACGCGTTTACGAAGTCGATCCGAGCGATCACTTATAATCCCCAGTTGCATTCGTCGTATACTGTGCGGGCTGGATCCGGTCAAGCACCGTCAGTCTCCCACAATTTTAATTTCCCCAATGTATTCCGTGAGCCAGGCGTTTCGCAATTGGGGACCACTGCTCGCGGTATCCAGCGTTTTTCCTCTTCGATGATCAAATTGACGAACGGTTCGAAGAATTGGGTGCGCTCTTTCTCGACCAAGGGCTCCCAAGGTCCGTCGGCTACTGATGAGGAGGAGATCTTGACGGTGCAATTCAGCCAGGCTGTGCGACCACAGCTTCGCCGCGGCACTGCCATGTACTTTGAGAATATTTCAATGACCGCGAGCGAAGCGGAAACAGGTCCAGAATAATGACGTTCGCAGACGAGGCAGTCACTCTCGATCCTGCGTGCGGCGCTTGGTCGGTGGCTGCCACGGGTGAAGCGGTCGATGCTGACGAGTCGGGCGTCTGGTACATTGTACGAAAACGGAGCCCTCGGGGCTGATCCTGAAATCCAATTACTGGAGGCGGAGGGAAGTCTACGACTTCCAGCGTCCTGTTCCGCAATATGCGATTGTGGACCGATATCGCACTCCTAGCTTTGTCCAATCATTTTCTGATTGGCTGGTCCCTTAGAAAATACGATCCATGCTGGACGTGTAGATGATCACGATCATCGATATAGGGATCAACGTTCCTGCTACGCGCAGATATGTTGGCTAATAAGACGTGTATGTTTCATTTGGAAATTGTCCTTATCTTGGTCCCTTCGTTGCATCGCTCTTTTTAGCAAGGTTACCTGGGCAGTCATCAGTCCACTCCGTTCAAATTCCTCGTTTAATGTGTGATGGATTTATGTCTCTGTCGATATGGATTCGTTACTTGAACCATATTAGCCGAATTCGGTGATCTCTCTGGTGACGTCCTGCATACAGTCAACCTCGCAATCCTATGCATAGGTATAATTGCCACCATCGTTTAAAAGACGCTTTACGAACTAATCGCTTATTCGTACTCGCCACGTCTGCATGAGGCTGGCACCCAAAGGGGCTAACTCTACCGGATGAAACAGATCGTGCAGCTCAACCGCGCAACCTCACCTGCAGCTCCAAGCTTGGTGCGCGGCGCACGGCCCGATTCAAGAGCAGAAAGCAAGATTCCGCCCGTGCAACTACTCCCCTCATTCTAACTTGAGTCGGGAGCGCTCTCGTCACATCATGATCCAATTCCGTAATGCACGCAAAGTGACTTCTGAGTATGGGTTGTTCAGTCCAAGATTGTTGTAACGCAGCGTTCGCCTAGAACCTCGGCTAAACCTCTCTAATTGCCTACAGATACATTCCTTCGTGGGTTCCAATCATTCGCCGGTAACCGAGCAGCTGAACGCCACCAATTCTGGTTGCTACGCCAATGTTGCTTTAGTGTCTAACGCACAATACTTGCTGATCGTACGACGGGGGCGTCCCTCATCAATCATAAAACTCCGCGAAGAGTCTATTGGAGCCCCACTCATTGTCCCCTGAGAACAAGACGAACAATGCCACGAAGTGCCGTAAGAAAGCCACGCCGACAACCATTTGGCGGCATTTGGCAGGCCGCGCTCATAGATCGGCCACTTAATTCTCCACAAGGTAGATCAAGCGCACCTGGGAGCTAGCTCATCACATCGGCCCCGCCTATAACCATGATTCTGCATGGAACCAAGTAGATCGTGCTAGGATCGGGATGACTCCCAGCCTCCTGGTTCAGCCAGCCTCCTCAAAATAGAAGCGTGGCGTGATACCAATAAATTACCATCTTTCCTCGCATTGTTATTCTACTTCATGCAGTAAACAACATTCCAGTTATATTATCCTCTAAGACCACATCACGTCTTCACTACACATAATTTCAGCAACCTACAAACACAATCCGCCGACTTCCATCATGCAATATCTCTTCTTTGCCCTGGCTGCGGTCGCTTCCTATGCCTATGCTCAGACTGCAGATGCAGGCACTCCTACGAGCAGCTCGGCCGCCGCGGGCCAATCTTTGATCGGAGCTGTCATACCTATCGGACAGCAATGCGAACCTGGTGGTACTCCTTGCGCTCTAGGAGCAGACTGCTACGCGACGAACTCGATGTTGATAACCGTCTGCGGCAACTTTCAGGCTTCATGCACCAGCGACCAGCAGTGTGCATTCAACAAATGCAACGAAGGCTTCTGCAACGGCGAGCTGCTGTCATCATCCTCTGCGTCTGCACCACCAGCCACCACTTCCTCCGTCTGTCCTGCTCCTGGTTCCACCGACGACCAGGGACGCTATAGCTGCAATCCAGCTCACCAGTACCCATCGGGCCAACAATGCCTTCTCGTCGACGGCTGCTACTTCCTATCATCCACCCTACCATCCTCTGCCTCAAGCGCTCCGACGTCTACACCTACTGCTCCCGCCGGCACCTTGCCACTCGGAACGGAATGTAATCCTTTCCAACAGCCATCGCCCTGTGCTGGTGGCGCCCAATGTTGGGCTTCCCACGCTGGTCTGATTGCACGATGCGGTAACTTCAACGCCGTTTGCTCCAGCGATTCTCAGTGTGCTTACAACGCTTGTAATGGTGGTCTTTGCAACGGGCTGCTTCCGTCCGGGTCTTACAATACCACCTCGGGTGCGCCTTCTCCCACTGATGGGTACTCTACTAGCACGCCATCAAGTAGCTATAGCCCACCCGAGTATACCGGTGGTGCTTCTACTTTGCAATCGGTTGAACCGCGCGGAGTCATGGCTGCGTTGTTTGCAGCCATTGCTTGGGCCATTTAACGTGTTATGGTGCCCAGGGTGCTGTTGAACTACGAGCTGAGCAATGAAAGAGATTTGAGTGAACAAGGACAGGGGAGGATGGAAAAGACCCAGACATGTAGTGGGATATCGGCATACGATGGGTGATGACAATAATGGCACTACGTATGGGAACGTTCGAAATATCGCAGCAATAGCAGTGCTTAATACGAATCACAGCGAGCTACAGAGCTCTGCGTTCGTTTAACGTTCTTTTAATAGACGAATGGGAAATTGCTAGGCCCTTATAAGTTTACTTAGTACTAATATTGATAATTTTGATTTCCTGCTGGGAAGCATATATGTTAAGCTAGCGAAAGCGGAAGTACTCAAACAGTTTATCAAGCACGAAGCATAAGAGTTCTCAGATGGCTCTACTGCTCCATTATGTCTTCGCTAAAACAAAGCAAGTCTCACTTGTCCCGTTCATGATGGAATTCGTACAATTTGATTGAACTTGTTGCTGATCCTGTACTCGCACTGACGCAAAATTTACTAATGAATTTTTCTGATGAATTACATGAGTTCCACCGAGATTTCAATGATATTCTAGACAATGAATTTTCTATTGTTTCTCAACGATATTCAAATGATGAATTAGCTGAAGCTGATTAATCGAGTTGATTGACGCGAAAGGCATATCGCGAAGATGTAAGCCCAACGCATCCCTTCACTGGGGACGGCCCTCAAACGCCCAAACGCCAGCCATGAAGAACGCCAAACTATGCTCAGAACTAGAAGCAGCTACAAAAGCAAAACTATAAAAGCAGAACTACAAAAGTGGAACTATATACTCAAAATTGCAGAAATCATGAAAAACGTCAGAACGCTCAGGCCAATACCAGTGCCATACCATAAAGCTCGCAAGAAGACATAAACGCCCCCCCGCTCTGAAAACGAAATCAGGCGTAGACCATGCGCGACCAAATCGGGGAGGTCGTCAGGGACATGAAGACCAAAGTTCATTCGCGGAAGATCACGTAACCATACAAGCCTTTATATCCGTGGAGAAGCATTCAAGGAGCTTGTTTGAACCAAGTCCCATGTGGATTAGGCTGATAGTAAGGCTGCTGCTGTGGCGGAAACCCTGGGTACTGCGGTGCGAAGCCACCCTGCGGCGGCGGTGACGTAAAGTTAGACCGCTGTGTCCGGAATCCACCCTGTGGCGAATTGAACGGTGGACGCGCCGTGATCGAGGGAGTGCCAGGTTGGGGAATTCCTGGCTGAGTAGGCCACAGAGAATCCATTACCTTGCGCAAGACCGAGGCAAGGCACGCAATCCCGGCAATCATATCGTTCTCAACGCTATCGAAGTTTCGTGCCACTAACTCATACTCCTCGGCCGCTTTCTTGTTCGCGTGGGTAATCACCTTGCATGCTGTGGCCACCCGGGTGCGAGCATATTCGCGGCTATGCTTGATCTCCGTCAAATATGCAGAGAGCCAGGACAGTGCAGTAACGTCGGCCTCCAGCTGTTCGAAACGGTCGGGAAGACTGGGTAAGGCACGGAGATCGATTTGCTTGAGATACTTGGCGAGGTCGGGGAACGCCGAGAGATCGGGTTGCGCAGCTAGATCGCGCTCTAGGTTTTTAAGTCGTACATCCATGTCGGAGACAGTGCGCTCGACCTCCTCAGTTCGTAAGATGGTATCGGGGAATGCTGAGATGTCAGGAAGGGCAGCGATGTCAGCCTTGACCTTACCCAGATGTTGAGAGAATATGTCCATTTCTTCCTTGTGCTGGCGTGACGTGGCAGTCGCCCGCTCCTTGTGCTCACGAGCTAGCTCCGCTAGTTGCTGTTCGTGTCGGTGACTCATATCCTTGATTTGTTGTTCGTGTTGGCGGCCCATGTCTGCGATCTGCTGCTGGTGTTGGCGATCCATGTTCTCGATCTGCCGTTCGAATCGGCGGCTCATGTTTTCCATCTGTTGTTCATGTTGGCGACTCATGTTCTCGATATGCTGTGTGACTTGTTCCGCGCTCCGGTTGACACGATATAGCTGTTGGTTGGTGATGTCTGGCAGCTTGATCTTCTGCTTTAGCCGGTCGATCTCAATAACCTTCCGGCGACCTGCTGCGATCAGTTGATCGCGAGACAACTCTAAGCCTGCTATCCGATTCTGAAGTTCTTGAAACCGAAGTTGAGCATAGTGGTACTCCTGGTGAATAAATCGTAACAAAGCGCAGGAGATAACCATTACCGCTAGGCGCACGTAGAGCTTCAGCAACCACTCCAGCGGACATGAGAGAACATGTTCGAAGATCTTGAAGAAGATCCTACGCAGGTAAACACCGCAAGTGGTAACACGGTCCGCTATACCCTTTCCAATAGCTTTCGGGACCGGTCGGACAGATGGTTGAAACATATACGTATACCAGAAGTATGCTCGTATATACCAGCCTTGCACAAGCTCCAGGTCACCTAGACGATGGGCGTAACAGACGTCCGGGTAGACCTCCTCGACGTACGTGTTTGTAGACTTGGGCCTCTGTGCATACTCGAGGGTCATATCTCCAAGAAGATTGATGTACGAGGTGTTGGGTTGAGTCTCCAGTACGTAGAGATTGTGGAAGCGGGGTGCAGCTGCCTGGGATGGGTCGCCGGTAGTTTGATCGGATGCGAGATGGAACCACTCCTTGAGAGAAGGAACCCAGCCAGTGCGCTCATCCCGAGTGGCGCCCGAAGAGGAGTGGGCGTTCGCAAAGGAGACGGCAATGGTACCGGTGTCGGAAGCGCGAGGTTCAAGAGGGGAAATGTCTACACTTGTTAGCATAATGTATCCTGGTGTGAATGGGTTACAGGTATATCAAGCTTTCTGCCAGGATACCGTGTGCTTACGTACCGGGGACAGGAGTATCGGGTTCAATGTTGAGAGAGAGGCGGTCCTGAACAGCAGAGAGCAGCATGCAAGATGCAGCTATCGTACCGTATATTAGATGTTGACCTACCGGGTCCATCGCAAGTAGACCCTGCAGGAGGGGCATGAGAGCCGCCATTGTGTGCGGGTGTATATAGGTTGCGCCAATCGGTGTAACTCTTGGTTGAGTGGTGATTGCGCAGGTCGAAGTGGAGTAGTACTGTAGGAAAAGGCGAGAGAGCCGTTATAGACCAGAGGCGCCGCCAAGTTAATACGGAAAATTGCGGTCTCCGTCGCACGTGATGCGTGGTGAATGTGACGCGCACAAACCCTGAAGTCAGCGGAAAGGCACAGTACTTTCGGCAGCAGTGGGAAAGCTTTTCACGTCATGTATCCTAATCAACCGTTTGACATGGCCAGGCTGCGCCATCGGTATCGCTAAATCTCCCCGAATCAACCTGGGTAGGACCAGAGCCCCAGCACTGAGGCTGGAGAAAATTAATCACCTGGGCAAGGCGCCTACAATTATTTGTAAGTACTCTCAAGATGGAGAGATAAACGCGTCTTTCCACGGGATAGATGCGGCTGCCATTCTATGAGTTCAAGGGTCCGTTGTCGCTCTTCGATGCGGAGCCGTTGTGTCGCTTTATTAATATTACACATGATTATATATAAAGTTAATACTTATTATTTAATTAATTTACTATTAACCTATTCCCTTTTTACTACTTTTAGGTTTTTTTTATAAGGTCCTTTATCTATTTACTATTATATTTAATAATTTTTTTCTTTATAGCTTACTGCTTTAAATTAAGCTTCTTTTTAGTATTATCCTTATTAATAATAGCTTAGAAAGTTATTATTTAATAATTAATATATATTTATTTATAATTATAATAGGCGTTCTTACTTATTTATATATAAATAAATATACGTTATTTAAGGATAGTAAACTTATACTACCTCTTTAGAATAATAAGGTATACTTTTAAAAGTTTAATTTTATACTTATTACTAAGCACTTTTATTTTATTTATAATATATCTTTTCTATATATATATTTATATACTAATTAAATAAATAGTGTGGCTGTAGTAGCTTAGGGCGACTAAAAGGGGTTTTAAAAAAGAAGGAGTATATATATACTTTTATACTTAATGTGTTGAAAAAGTCAGGTAAGACTAGATTAAAAAATATCTTCTCTATTTATATTTATCTTTTATAATATCTAACCTAATTACTTTACTTTTATAGTAATTTAATAGGTTAGAGATATTTTTATTAATAATAAAAATATATACCCTTTTAGTAATAGGTCTAGTATTAAGTATAACTATTAGCTTTTATATTAAAAGTTATAGTTAAAGTATTAGTAAATAAATAATAGGTAACGTAATTCTCTATTTTTAAGTATTAGTACTTAATACTTTTTAAAAAACCCTTTTCTATAAAAAAGTTACTCTTTATTATAATATTAAAATTACTATTTATAATATAAATACTTAAAAACCCTACTATTACTTTATTAACTTTTTTTTTAGTTTTATATACTTATTTAGTGCACCTTTTTACTATAATTAACGTATTATAATTCGTGCTAGCTGTCGTATGATCTATCCAGGTCAGTAACGACGATAAAGAGACCCTAAGGGTCCGTTGTGTGGAGGCCTTCACGCTGGCTCATCATTTGTGCCAACCGCCAACCGACAACGCTCGAGGGTTTGCGCATAGCAGCTACACGGTGGCATCACCGACCTCAAAGGAATCCTCTCCCTCGTAGACCAGTTTGGTTATCTAGCGTGCGCCGTCCACAGCGAACTATACGAGGGCCTTAGCATACAACACCATGTTACCCGTCAGAATATATCAGCGCAGTATAGCTGAATGGGTGTATTCAGTGGGTGTATTCTTTTCCTGTGGCTGGCGCTTGTGCTAGAGCTGTTATGCATAGAAGGAAAAGGAAGTTCTGATGACAGACCATAAAGGAGAAGAGTATCAAATCAAGGGAAAGTTGAAGTTTCCCATTATGATTGTAGGGCGCCTAAGTAGGTTTAGCCTTGCTCCCTTCGACCATCAATGGGCGGTGATAAACTTAGCCGTCCTCAACTGCAGTTCCCTCAGGCCGATCCCCAAAGTAGCTGCAGTCACAACTTAGTGCTCGAGCAACGAGAGAAATTGGCCTGACTGTATCAAGTACCTCGTCCTATCGTAGCTTCGGTATATATCAAAGGGCTCAGACATACATGACTGGCCATGTCATACTAAGACTTGCGATGCGGTACTCGAGCTGTGATAGGTGCAGACCTTGCATATATCGTATCTGCGAAGTCCTGTCAATGGTGGAGACGTTACTGGCTAACAAAAATATCCCATTTGCCACCGTCCAGCGAAAATGAAAAGCGATTGGCATCCTCCAAGCGAACACTCTTTACCTTCTCGCCATTGACCTTCACACTCGGTATCTTCCCTTTGTCTAAGACAGGGAGGCTTACCTCGCCTGTCGTTTCAGCTGGCGTGTCAATCTCGACCCGATAGCCACTGGCATACTTCGAGCGCTTGGCGACAAATTTACCCAGGATGGTCACAAATCCAGCCTCGGCGTTCTTCACATCACCAAATTGGGGCCTCAATGTCCACGTCCTACCCGCCGGGCTAGTCACCGCAAGACCAACAATGTACTCTGTCAACGCGCTGGTAGGTCCTGCACTCCAACCATGCGCGTGCGACACATAAGAAGCGTCATAGCCGTAGCCGCGGCTAGATCGATATCCAAACGTGCCGTTGACTAGATAGCCTTCGATAACGGTAGACCCGGTGCCATTGGGATGATTGGCATACCAGCCCCAGCTTCGGCGGATAAGGTCGAGAGCCCGATCAGTCTCGCCAATGGTGAAATGAGCTTGAATCTCGAAACTGGAGATGAAGGGCGAGATATTTTCCAGGAGCTCGGGAGCAACGGCACCGATGGGCGACCAATTCTGGGTGAGACGCGAAGATATGCTAGACGTGGTGGAAGATGAAGCGTTGACAATGCCGAAGAGGATGGCCATGCTGTTTGCGTCTTGGGGATGCAGCTTCGTAGCTGTGGCGTTGTCTTTGAAGGCGCCGTAGGCATCATCGAAGCAATGAGTTTGAATGTTAGTCCGCAATGTTTCGGCTTGCTGTAGCCACTTGTCGCTGAGTCCAGTCGTGTCTCCTAACCAAGTAGCTAACGAAGATCCGGTGCGCAATGTATGATACAAGATTACGTTCGCTTCTGTGAGGTTGCCGCCAGTTTGCCAACGAGCCCAGTCACGAGTGCCTGGCATGCCTTTTAGTGGTGTCTCCACTACTCAGTTGATCATGACATACCGGTAGAATTCAAGAGGCCACCTGGCTGCACCTTGGCGTATATGTAGGTCATCGCTTTTAAATACTTGGCCCAGTTCTGCTGCACGAAAGCGGTGTCATTCTTGTAGAGCATATAATTGTACGTGCCAATCATTGTCCACATATGGTAGGTGTCGCTGTTCTGTTGCAGTAGGGGCGGTCCTGCTTCCGGAAAAGAACCGTCACTATTCTGATGCTTGTTAGTGATGCATGGGAACGCTGACGTGGGTGATATCACCTGATAATTGTACATCACTTGCAGCGCGTTCCTCACGCTGTCCAAATCTCCGATACTGACAAACCCAGAGGGAACGGCAATGCCCATGTCACCCGGCCACACAGCACGATCCCTCTTCGCGCCATCCACGATGATAGTGTCGCCAGGTCCGAGGGTACCGTTATTTGCCCAGCCGTTTGCTAACATGGGCACCCAGCGTCCTGTGTTGACAGGAACCGAATTGGTTTGTAACGTGTAAGCACCTGCGTACCAAATCCGGTTCAAAAGTTCATCGTCACTATGGAAATATCCCTGGTATGCGCGCAGATTGGCCCACGTCGGCTGAAAACTGATTTCCAACTGGACGTTCGATATTTCCACGGTGGTGGGAGCATCCGCGATAAGAAAAAGCGTCATATAGCGAAATCCGCCACGCATAAGCTTGTCGGGCATAACATAAGTTCCGTTGTTTGTTGCAGAAAACTCGGCATATAGCGCCCCATCTCTGCCCGCGAACTTGCCATTGGAGGCATCAGACCACTCACCAATCCAAGTGCTTGCTTCTGTGAATGCCAGACCTAGACGTCCGGAGCCGGAAGACGTGTAAGACAGGGATACAATGCCGCCTACTTCTCGCCCAAAGTCAAGGACCACATTTGATCCGTTGCCTTGAAGGTTGGCAATGCCGGACCATATATAGGAAGATCGGTTCTCTGTGGTAAAGGATTTCTCTGGTGATACAACCCTGGATGAAGGTGCATATATGCCTGCTTCCCATTCCCCTACCCATGTTCAGCTGCATCTACAAAGCTTTAGTAGTACACGGGTACCTGGAAACGCAGTCTCGTCCGGGCCGGTACACGGCGTGTCCCGCCAGCATTCCGCTGCCGCTCCCGTGAAGCATAACGCAAATAGCAACCGAAAATAGGCGGTCTTGATCATCATGGCGGATTCGCGGCTTCTCGGAGACAAAGGACGAGGAATTGCTACTAATACGAACCGTGGGAATGGGGAGGCTGAGCGACTCTAGCTGCCATGGCCGGGTTATTGACCAATAACGGTTCGGTGTTGCATTGAACCGAGATGGATTTTCTTCGGATGTACATGAGGCTAAAGCTTAGTCCAACTCCATATTGATCGACAATGCGGGGAAGCCTCCACGGAGCGGAACGTCACCCACATTGCAGAGGGTAAAGAAGGAATGAACGGAACATCCAGCGACATGTACGGCGGATGCAACAGCGCAATCAGGCTGTGTCGATCGGACCCGTCGGTGGGTGGGTGGGGTCGGTTTTGGAGGCCGGAGGCAACCTGCGCGCCGTACCTATGTAATCTAGGTAGAGATGTAAAAGCACTTGACACAGTGACGAGATCGCAGGATGGCTACCGGTGGCAGGGCCACTGAGATGGAACGAAGGATGAACCAGGCCGAGCCGTGGCAAGTATGCACGCTATTACGACGCCGGGACGGCGGTACATTTTTCCCGTCCATGCGCGAGCTCCGTTTCCACAGGACGCCCTTTCGTCGCACGTCTCATCACAGTTCATTCAAGCGGGTCCATCCCAATCTTGCCAACATCAGTCAAAATGTCAGGATTGATGAAGTGTTTCCAGTGTGATGGCCGCTGCGTCACGCGTCTCGTTCTCGCCCTGTGGACACGCGACGTCAATGGCTGCCTCGAGCCTCGTCTCATATGACTCAACCCAACCCGTGGTACCCTGAAAGGACATGGCGGCATGACCTTCGTTTGCTACATGCAATCATCGCAAGTTCCCATCGTAACTGTGGACTGGGCGTTCGATGCCTTCTAGGAATACCGAGCTGTGCACCGTGTGCCGCGGCCGCGTATCGAATGTGCGTGTCTCCTGTCACCTCCTATTGACCCACGCCTGTCACTTACCGTGGAGGTGGCTTCCGACTTTCTGCCAAGACATCCCATCAATCAATATTAGGGCCAGGTGAACGATGGATGAACGCACGGGCTGCCCAGGCAGGTAGCAGCCGTATCACGTGTACCTGCATAGCCCTCTCTGCGAGCAATCAAATTGCGGCTCACATATCCAAATACCTTACACTTCACGAAAATTGCACGTACTCCTCTCTCCCGTCACACAGCACAATCAACCTTGCCCTACCCAGCCACGACGTTTGCACGCAGCAATTCACGACTCGCAAATTAGAGCAGCTGCCTGCAGGCACTCCACTCAACCGTCAAGGCCGCTACCCCCCAGTGCACTTAACTTTGCAGCGCCCATACCGAGATGTCC
This sequence comes from Pleoardoris graminearum, assembly GCA_030770415.1. Classification (NCBI taxonomy): domain Eukaryota; kingdom Fungi; phylum Ascomycota; class Dothideomycetes; order Pleosporales; family Didymosphaeriaceae; genus Pleoardoris; species Pleoardoris graminearum. The sequence continues at coordinate 86,486 of JASEKS010000220.1, forward strand.
ACATCCCTTCCTGAGGAAATGGGATTGCCCGAGTACTATCCGCCGAATGTCCTCTGGCGCTTCGGTCCGGAGATTCGAAACATCATCTATGATGAGGTGTTCCAGGGCGACTTGTCTAATCAGGATTCGCTTGCCTTCATGAGGGCATCTCGGCAGCTGCACCTTGAAGTCGGTTCACACTTCTACGCCAGCAATCCCTTCACTCTCGGCGCGCCTTTTCGTCCAACACCAGGCGCCACGGTCCTGCCACCTATCAACGACCGATATCTTACCTTTCTCAAAGACATCGGCATCGAATTCGATGTGGGCCCTGCTTCATTGCCAAGGGTGAAGGAGGTAGCCACTACCATCAAGAAGTTAACCACGATTGGCGCCGACTTCGATAGGATTTCGTTCCTGATACAGTTCCCACCTGAGCTGTCCACCTTCTTGCAGGCCAGACTCGATGATGCGACCATGGAAGCCAACCATCCGATTACTGCTGCGCTCGACCACCTGCTTAACGCTGGTGTGTCCCGGACGGTCCACATTATCATGAATGGAGCGTGGTTTGCCTTAGGAGTTGCAACCGAACTCAAAGCCCGTTATGGTGAGCGTCTACAGTTCATGCAACCTAATCAGTCTGGGTTAAGCGAGCTGGGCGATCTCGCATTGTACGAGAAGCCTTTGACAGGCCTCACGTCGTTAAGCCTTTGCAGCTTTTTCGATATTGATACAGAACAAGATTGCGAGACTCGCATTTCCTCGGTCGACATTGACTTTAACTTCCTTGATCCAGTTCTGGACCTGGAGGTAGACGACAGCGTGCCCTTGCTTATATCCGACAAGGACGATGGTATGCAGGTCACAGATGAAGAAGATCTCAACGACGATGACGATATCAATATGGATGAGGATCTGATTCCACTTAGCGACGGGGAGGTTGACGCGATCGCGGACAACTGGAAAGACACAGCCGACCTACTTGCCAACGAAGCGCAGATGAAGGTAGAGGTCGAATTTCTCGTAGCCATGGCTCCTCAACTGCTCCTCCCGGCATCCCATCGGAGCTGAGATGGCTGACGTTATCAACCCTCGGTCAACGCTATGACTGGATCGCGAAGGAGTCATACCCCCACACCACACCCATGACACTTTACGTACTGCGGCTACGTTGACGCCTCGAGCGGAGATGGATAGCCGGCTTTGGATTATTCGCAGCCCGTGTCGGTGATCTATCAGTCTATGGATTGCATACCCCGGGGTAGCACGCGTCACTGACAAGACTCAAATCGAACAGATGGAGTCGCAGGACCCCTCGCTCCGGGATTTGACGGCAGAAGAGATTTTCGACGCGATCGGACAGCTTGCCAACGAAGACCCAGTGATCAAAAAAGCAAACCTAGAAACGAAACTTGCCCAGAAATTACACATTGGCACCTATAACCGATCACGACGACACCGCAAGGCAAGAGGGATCGACGCCAGAAAAATATCTAGTGCCAACAGAGTGGAAGAAGACGACAACGATGGCGACGATGAAGCCGATGGCGAAGGCGCAGACTACAGAGAAGCGTCTCCCCTGCTGTCACCGCGTTGGATCGATCCATTTGCCAGCAAGCCTCTCCCGGATCCGCCCACCGATACCAGCAGCGTCGTTCCGCTTGAGCTACATAAAGGAAGTGACGGGCTTCGGGACCAAGATCATTCGCAAAGCGCTCACTTCAACTCCATATACGGCGGAGCCCCATTAGAACTCGTGCATAAACGCATCCAAGAAGCCATACCGGAGCACCAAGCCGCGGAAAAGGCGCGCATCGAGGCACAGAAACACCAAAAGGATAGTGCAAAGCGAGATGCCAAGCTCGAGGGAGCCGTATCCAAAAGACGACACGCCAGCCCGCGCACGCCCTCCAGCAAAGGAAGCCCCAGACCCTGGCCAGCGAGCCCGCGCACACCTACCTCACCGGGACCACGCCGACCCAGCCTCGAGCAGACCTCGCATGCGAAGCGCGCCGCCCTGTCTCCCCGACGTCTCAAGTCGATCCGCGCCCACAGCGAAAGCCCCCAGCGCACGCGCACCCGCCTGCGCAAGCAGCAGGCCCGCCTGTCCGCTCCCATTGCCGCGGTGCAGAGCGCACCGGTTGACACCGAGTACGAGAGCGCGACCGAACGGGGACGCACCCGCCTGCGCAAAGGTAGCCCAGCCCCGCGCGCAGATCACGCCATGCCGCCACGAGGACGAGGACGAGGACGCAGTCCAGGCTCGAAGATTACGATATCGCCGCCTACGCCCCTGCACCCGATCCCCAGACGACCGATTCCTCTAGGGCCGGTGAGCCCAGGTCTGCATAGCGGGATACCGGTAACCCCGAGTCCGCTGGCGACGGAGCAGAAGGCTTCGAGCACGGAGGAGGAGTCGCCTGATGGAGTGCATGAGGGCGACGGAGATACAAGGGCAGAGGATGGGGAAGACGCGGTGCAGGAAGATTACAAAATCAATCGGAAACGGAGACGGGCGATGATGTTCGAGGACATGCCGACGGAGAGGGATATGTTGCTGAGACTGGCTGGCAGGAACAACAGCATATAGGAATGCTAGGGAATGGATTGCGCTGTAGCACCCGTGTCTGTGCGGCTACTATTCTCCGCTGCTGTGCTACCGCTCGATGCCCTCTGTCCTGCCTGAGCATAGTGATACGTGAACAAGTGCAGGGTGAAAATCATAGCTCGATGACAACGAAAGTTCCTTACGCTCATAGCTCGTCTCTAGACGTAACGACTTCGAAACCATTCTATGCACCGGCGTCACCACGCAGTCACCACATGGCCCTAATCTTATATAGAGCCTCTACGTCCTCGCGGGTCCCTCGTGCACCTCTGATATCATATCTTGGCACCAGCGGGTCGGGGATCTCGCACCTCGCTCCGCTGCGCGTTCCGCCCGCATCCGCCACTGCACCGCACCTGCACCTAACATGCCGTTGTCTGGTAGTAAAACAGTCGCGCCCACAGCGCGCTAACAAGAAGGTTGTAATATAGCTATACTCCTAGTCTCAGTCCGGACTAGGGGCGAGGGCAGCGTAAGACTTTCCGCTTTAGGTTGCACTGCAAGCGCTGAAACGTTGTACCGCATAATCTCTTATAAGACACCTATACTAGGCTCTAATAGGCAGGTTAGTCCTCTAATAAGAATAGGCGGAGCTTTATTAGAGTAGGGCTAAAAAATTAGGTAGTAATAACTTAGTATTAAAAACGCTTAAATTTCTATAATAGAGTTAATAAATTAGTATTTTTTTTTGTATACCCTATAGACGTTTTAAGTTAAATATTATAATATAGTAAAATAGTATAGTAAAAATAATTAGTTTTATATTTTTAGCTCTAATTATTTTAACTTAAGTTTAAGCTTTTATATTTTTAGTTTTAGTTATTTTAGTTTAAGCTTCTATATTTTTAGCTCTAGCTATTTAAGCTTAAGCTTTTATATTTCTAGCTCTAGCTATTTTAGTTTAAGCTTTTATATTTCCGGCCTTAGCTATAGTATTTTAGTCTAATTCGCCTAATAAATAAAGGTTTAATACTTTTAAAAATACTACTATTATAGCTATAAAGTTATCTGTAAAATAAATATACTTTAGTTCTTATTTTAGCGTAAATTTTAGTAGTAATTATATAGTATTTTTTATTAAATTTTATTAAACGCGCTACCGTTCTTACTATTAAAAAAAAACTAATAGTAATTAACTATATTATAAACTATTTAAATTAAATATTAAATTTTTAGCCCTATATTTGTGTTTAAGAAGACTTATAAGTAAAAAGTAACTATTACCCGCTAATAAATACTAAAGTAGTTAGAGTCTTTTATCTCTCTAAAGTAGTAGTTAAAGAATAGTAGTTTTTTTAAATAAAAATTTTTTAGTTAAAAATAGGTAGTAAACGTATAATTATTAACTAATTATATATATTTTAGCTAGTTTTAGAGGCTAAATTATATATTACTTTTATAGTAAGGCGTAAGACTAAAAATTTCATTTTATATAGTTAATTTTACTAATAGTTAAAAGCTTTATTTTAAAAAATATATAAAACTAATTTAAAATTTATCTTTTTATATAATTAGTTTTTAGTATTCTAAAAAAAATAGAATATATTTTATTATTATTTAATAAAGTAAGCTTAGAAGCTGCCGATTAACTATCTTAATATAATTAACTTTTTTTTACGCTTTATAAAAAAGAATTTTTATAATATTATAAGCTTTTATTATAGTCTTTTTAGTATTTTTAACCTTAATAAGATGCCTATTTTATTTAAATACTTAGACAGGTATATCTATAATTTTAAAAATAATTATACTATTACAAAAAAATCCCTCTATAATAAATAAAATAAATAATAAATTACTTTTATTTTATATATTTTTACTAATAGTATTAAACGTCTATAACTAAAACTTATATTTTATAGTACGGATAGTAATAAAGTAATAATTAAAAATAAAAAAAAATATCTCTACTACCCTAATATAACTATAGAGTTTAACTTAAAAGTGTATAATAATAAAAAGCTATTTATTAAATAGTTAAATAAAGAGTATTCTTTTATTTATATAACTAGGGCTAGAAATTACCTTATAGTTCTTAATTAAGTAACTTTTTATTATACTCTAAAAATACTAAAAGCGCTAAAAGCTAATTTTATAATACTAGTAATAATTTTATTTAAATATATATTTCTTTTCTAACTATTTAATACTACTATTAATAGAGCCTTTAAGACACTACTAAAAAAAAAGATTAAATAAATAATATAAAGTTTAAAAAACTGTAGACTTACTTAGAGATTAAATAAAAGATAAATACTATTATAAAAATAAGTATTAATAATAAATACTATAGTAATAGTATAGTAAAAGTTTAATAAATAATTTATTATTAAAAGCTTTTAAAAGTGCGAGATTTTGCTAAATATTAATAACTTAAATAATTATTTATTTAAAATTAAATACCTCCTAAAAATTTTATTTAATAAATAAAAGAGGTACGATTTTCGTCTATTAAAGTAAAAATATAAAAAAGAAGAAGCTAAAATACCTATTAGTAGTATATAAAAAGAAGAGTAAGTAAAATACGTTTTTATTAATAAAGTAGTTTAATAAAATAGTATTTCTAGCTCTAGCTACTTAAGTTTAAACTTTTATATTTCTAAGCCTAGCTATTTAAGCTTAAGCTTTTATATTTCTAGCCTTAGCTGCCTTAACTTAATATACTATTTTAGGCCTTTTTAGTCTTTTTAGGGCTAGAAATATAAAAGCTTAAGTTTAGGTAGCTAAGACTAAAAATATAAAAACTTAAGCTTAAATAGCTAAGTTTAGAAATATAGAAGCTTAAGTTTAAATAATTAAAAATATTTAATATATTACCGCTACTACTGCTACTAAAACTAGTAATTTAAGTTATAAAAAAAGTCTAGGGCCGTATATTTTAAAATAATAAATACTCTTTTTTATTTTATAATTATTATAGTAATAATAGTTACTAATTTTATAATAGCGTTTTTATATATAAATTTTATAGCTAAACTTAGAGACTTTCTCTCTTTAGTATTATTAAAATATTTAAAAAAATTTAGTATAACCCTATATAAGATAATTATATATCTACTTATTATATAGTATTTTTAGAATAGTTTTTAATATTTTTAGTTTTTATTATAATACCGCCGCCTAAAAGAAAAAATAATACTTTTTTTTTTTACTAACTTTACTATTATTTATAATAGTAGTAGTAGTAACTATAGTAATAGTAGTAATAATAGTAATAATAATAATAGTAATAGTAAAAGTAGTAATAAAAGTAATAATAGTAGTTATTACTAACGCTTTTAAGGTTAAAATTTTTAGTTTTAAAAAAGTAAGGTCTATTATAAATTATATATATATATACTAGAGTACTTATAATAATAATTTTAAATAAATAGTTATTACTACTACTACTATTAGATTTTTTAGCTATAATAGTTTTTTTATTTATCTTTTTACCTCCCCCTTTATAAAATTATCTTTTTAGTATATAGGTATATAAAGCTAAGTAAAAGTAATTTTAAGTTTTTTAAACTCTAATTAATACTTTTTTCGCCCTTACTACTACTAAAAAGTTTTTTTAACTAAAGGCTTATAGAGACTAAAATATTAGTTTTTATAATAATACTATTAAAAAAAAAGAAATACTCTATTTTTAATACTACTAGTCTTATAGCTAAAAAGACCCGCTATATAATAAATAAAAAAAAATATATAAAGCCGTAAACTATTAAGTATAAGTCTAAATAAAATAATTAGCTTATAATATAGTATATTTTTACTATCTATAAAAATATAATACTTTTAGGGCTAGAAATTACTTATTATATAACTTTTATAGTACTTATAAATACTTTACTACTTATAAACGCTCTACTATTAAACGCTTAATTACTAATACTAATATTAGTTTTAGCGTATAATTATTAATTTTCCAGCTTTATCTTAATAAAGCTTTACCTATCCTTATTAGAGGACTAACCTGCCTATTAGAGTCTAGTATAGGTGTCTTATAAGAGATTATGCGGTATAGGACCCCGCAGCTAGTAGCTATCGCCCAGAGACCGGCGTAGGGTCGCCTCGAGGACGCGTGGCGAACACACATCGAATGTGTATAGGGACGGTGCTGCATAGTCGAGAGTAGACTGGCCGTGTTGGACGGAAAGCGTGCGGGTCTGGGAGACGCGGGGTTACAGAGGAATGACGGTTACGTCTTCGCAGAAAGCAAGAATTTTCCAAGTGATTTGTTATTATTTTCTCTTAATAATTTTTATCCAGTCGTCTATTCGATAGTTTTTCTTTTTTTTCCGATTCGTACGGATCAGAACTCGTATAGATAATTGGGGGGTATCATCTCGCGCACTTCGCTCAAAGGCAAGACTCGTCCTTTTCCAATCCAGAGCAAAAAAAAAAAAAAACAGCAAAAACCTTCAACAGCTCAAACGAAAACGGGACGCATGCCTCCAAAGACAGCCGTAGCAATTAACCCTCCTGGCTCTTGTGTTGCGAAAATAGCTGCGAATCCAAGTCCCCATCTCTTTGAACGCCGTATACAATGCAACGCTATGCGTAAATATCATGCTGAAGCAGTCTCGCGCTGACAGCTGCCTCCTCCTCGTCTCTATACTCAAACCATTAAATATCGTACTCGTACGCGACAGTATACTACAATTGCTCTTTCCGTTACACAAAACGAAGCGAAGCGAAGCGGTGCGAAGCCAGCGGTGACTCAGTTCGGAAGGACGTTCGCCTGCTGTTCGAAGATGACGTTTCCGACGTTCTCGGCGAATATGCGTTGTATAGGAAGCGTAATCGCATTCATGATGTTCTGCTGCAGATCCTCTTTTATCTTCTCCTTCTCGAACCAGTAATGTCGCACGTATTTGCCCTGGCAGTGGGACACCTCGACGCCGGGGAAGCCGTTGGCCTCTGCGCACGGCAGCTCCTTGACGTAGTCTTCGTAGTCGTAGCGGACATACTCGCCGAACGCGGATTGCTCGTGGAACTTGGGCATCTTCCATTCGGAGCAGCCCTTGTAGCGCGTGTCCTCGGGACACTCGTGCCAGTCCTTCAAGATGCTCATCGTGTGAGCGTTGTTCTGGACGACCATGAAGCCAGTGTTGGTGTAGGTGCGGTTGAAGCGGTCGGCGTTGTAATCGGGCGTCTCGGGGTCCCAGGGATCGAGCGCCATGGTGAAGCTGTGGTGCGGTTCGATCTGCCAGTAATTGAACATCCATTCGAGCGGGAGGTGCTGGAAGCGGAAGGTTGCGTCTGCGTCGAGGAAAACAATAAACTTGTAGTCCCGGATGTGCTGGGCGAGCGCGGAAGGCTTGATCCAGGTGGCGTGGCGATCGTCAAACTCGTGCGCGCGGACGAATTTGTAATCGTAGCCGTGGACCAGCGAGTAGATGTAGTGGCTGAAGACGCCGCTAGAGACGTGGTTGAGCTTGCGCCAGTCAAAGACGCCGCTGTTGAAGTCTGCTGTCGACTGGAGCGGGCGCGTTTCCAGGTCCAGAATCAAGATGTCCTTGCCCATCTTCTTCTTGTAGCGCGGATTGAAGGGCAATTGAAACGAAGTCAGATTGAGGTCTTCGCCAATGAAGGCGAAGGTGGGCTCGTCGGGCGCAATGGTGAGCGGCTGGTAGAGCTGGCGGATGATGTCGTGGATGCCGAGCTTGGCACTGCCTTCGCTGGTCACGGTCCTGCAGCGTGGGGATTAGCCTCCACACAGTGTTTCAGCGCCGTATAGCGCGCGGGGACAACACACATTTCGACGTGGGTGGTGCTCTTGGGAAGCGAGGACATCTGCGGTGGGCGCTGCCATGCCAGGAAGCCGAAGACGAAGATCAACACGAGGCCGGCGGACACGGCGAGGCCAAACATGGGCCCCCGCGGGCCGGTCGTGGGCAGCATCTTGATGACGGCCGGCGCGCGTGCGAGGGATCGAGCGAGGACAGGAGCCGTGGGACGGGGGCGGCGGGCATCGCCAGGAGGCACGGGGCGTCCGCATGCTTTAAAGCGAGAAGCCCACGAGAGATTAGCCTTGGCAGCCTGCGAGCCGGGGCGGCGTACGCACAGCCCCTGGCCGCGTAGGGGCGCTGCTGGGACGTGGCGGGCGAATGGCAGCCGTCCAACGAGCCAAGCAGCACCAAACGACATTGCCGGTTGTGGCGCCTGGAGCTGGCCGTGCACATGCTGAGAAGAGAGCGCCGTGTCGCCATGTAGGGCTTGCACTCACCCAGAACCGGTCTTGCGAGCCGTCGCGGGCCGATGGAGCGGCGCCGTTGCTCCTCTGAATCGTGAATGGGAGCCGAAGGAGAACCACTCGCTGGGAACAAGTCTCCGTCCCATCCCGCTGCCGAAACCTGCCCTACAGAGCATCGTTCACCACCAATCCGTCATGCGACTATGCCCCGCATTCACTACAACTCCGCCATCACCGCCACGAGCATCTGTACTCGGCCCCAAGGCGTGTTCCTTGCACTACGTCCGTAACCATGAGTCCGGGGAACCGAGCACCAGTGTGAGACGGACCAAGATCGACAACGTGCATTGCCGCTGGTCTCGTCGTACGTGTAACGCTGAACCAGGTACGGTGGAATGGCGCCCAGGCCTTAACGAGACGACATATCAACGGTGAGTCGCAATTGGTTGACGGTGGCATTGTAACCTAACCTGCAGCATGGTTGTATATGCTCATCTTGCTGTGTGATATGCTGCAAGTGGACTGAAGCGTTCATTCCTAGTGAGGAGCGAGATGATTGTACAATGTGTCGTGCGGCCGACCTGAAGGCCGACGCAAAGCGGCTTCTGAATGAATTTCACATCTTCTCGCCATGCGAGTATCAGGGACAAGGTGTTGTCAAGGAAACGATCCCTAGCGGTAATAAACTCTATGTACTGATGCCGCGTCACATCCTCTGATGAGAAGGACAAGTCGCAGAGACGGAAACAATGGCGTAGGGTAATCAGCAGTTCTAGCTTCCAAGGACGTAGCAGACGTATCGTTGCTCCCTCGCCGCTTGTGGTTCACCCATCCAACGACGGTCGTCCAGTCCTAATCAAGTACTTTGTACATCTAACAACATCTGCTATGACCACAGACCTACCGAAATAGAATGTCTGGTACCCAGAGGCCGTATCATCTCGGGGTAAGTTGTACTATGCTTTCAAACCTGCCATGTGCAGCTTCGTTGAGCACTACACTATGCGTCACTGCCAACTCTCATTCCTAGCTTCGAATGCAGCGCAGCAATCAGCTCGTGCCATGTCGTACCTCCCTACCATAGCCCTCGCACCCCCAGGGCTACCTCACCAATACCTTTGGGTGGCCGGAAGACTGTACAGCCCATCAAGACCTGCTTACGGCGCCGATCCGGAAAGTGCAACCTCGAGGCAGTCTTTCTCTTACGTTCATGCCAATGCTGGTCTTTCTTATGGCCGAAATCTGAGTACAGTTCTAATCCAGCCTTCCATGTCGAGCTGAGTGTAAGGCACACTGCCTGTGGCGATTTGCACTCAAAGGTGTTGACGAGGATGCATGGGAAGACAGCTTGTGCTGGAGACAGCAGGTTGGTAGAGTTGTCAGGGTGTGTTCATTCGTTCAGCTTTTGAAATCACTGCTTTCCGGCTTGCCACCACCAAACTGCGTTCCCTCACTGCGTTGTCGCTTTTGGACGAAGTCCTGGCGTGCCTCTCGTACTTGGTCTTCGTTCGTTCAATCTGATGTAGCCGTCTAGCAGAAGTGCATATTCTCATGCTTGACCTATGCAGTGGTTGTGGGAGAGGGCGGGTGCTCGAGTTGTAGACTGCAGGATACCAGGGAGACGGGATGGCTTTTCGCGAGGACTACTGACCGCCCACGGAGCTTTGCTGGATGCTGCTCCCTTGGTTCCCAAGACAGCACACGTGTAATCTCTATTTGTCGTCCGTACAATCTATATCATCTCCTTCCGAGTGCGCGGGACAGATTATAGAAGCTACTCTTGAAGCATTCACCCTTTCGTCTGCCTTGTAAACCAAACACTCTCTCTACAATAAACGCCGTCCAGTTATCACTCCCATCATGCTCATTCCTTCCTCTCCTGTCCTTTCGTCTTCCCATACGCCCCACCAGCCAACTTCCTCATCTCCAGCGCACGCTTGTACGGCGGCGCAGTCGGTGGCTGCACTGGATCCAAACTGACTCTATCCTTGGGCAGCGCATACGTCGCATCCGAGTCGTACGCCGACAAATCACCGCACGCCAGAAACGGCGCTATCCATCGTACTTCACCCTCCTCGTCGGTTTCATCTCCGAGATCGATCTCCACCGCACCGTCCGGTCTCACTGTTCTCTGCGCTCCTTTCTTCTCTTCCTTTACCTCAGAGACGGGCAGCGTTGTCCCCGCACCCAGCGGCTTCTCCAGACTCGGTTTGAACCCAGCCGGCGGAGCGAACCCCTCACACACCACGAACGCTTCGATGGAACTAGCCCGCGAACTCCGTGGCTTCGCAACCCGTACCCGGGCGAAGACTAGCTTCAACTGCGCAAACAGCAGATCGACGTCCTTACCGCGGAAGATCTTGGCTACGAACTTCCCGCCGGGCTTGAGCACGCAGAGCGCGAGGTTGAGCGCGGCCCAGAGGAGCTGCGACTGGACGTAGATGTCGAGGTCATGGAGGCCGGTTACGTCCGGGGCGCCGTCGGAGATGACGAGGTCGACTGGGGCGGAGGGAGCAGAGGAGGAGGCGTCGTAGGTATCTGGGTCGAGGGCCTTGAGCATGAGGGGGATGGTGGAGGGGTGCGTTATGTCTGCGCGCAACGTGGTCACTCCCTCGAGGGGGCTCATGGGCTGGAGGTCGATGGCGACTATCCTTACACCTTCTCGCTTGGTAGTCTTTCTCTGCGGGGCCGATTGGACGGGGCCTCCATCCTGCTCCTCTACCGTCTCTCCAGCTTCTGGTTTGCTGTTACCCAAGACATATTGCCGTAGATGGTCTTGCTTCTGCTCCCACCCCGCTCGCCCAAACTTCTCGCCCTTGACCAGCACACGGGATAGCACTTGGCTCCAGCTCCCAGGCGCAGCGCACAAGTCGACTACACGTGTGACGTTCTCGAAAAGGTTGAATTCTTCGTCGAGCTGGAGGAGCTTGTAGGCGGAGCGGGCGCGCCAGCCCTCTTCCTTGGCGAGGCGGTAGTACGCGTCGCGTTTGTCTTTTGAGGATTTACCCATGACGTTATCCTAGAACTATCTTTCAATAGACCGCAGCCGGCGAAATGGTAAGCGTGAATGGTGTCTGGGTGCGACCCCGCCGTCTGCACCAGTCAAATTCCCTGGGTGTCTATCTCTTCTTTAACTCTTGCAGTAAGAGCTATAACCATGCCTATATCATCGCGCGATAGTGGGGTTACTAACGAACTCGTTCCCAATCTGGATGTCGGCGTGAGTTATTTCGTCGGCTATGCACGGCAGGTTTACCCGAGGGGCGGGGCAGCCCTTGCCGACCGCCGACATGTCACCCAAAAATTTCCACGACGTTTGAGCTGTAAAGGCATATGCGCACAGTCTTCCCAGCGCTCCTATCCTCGCCATGAAGCGTCCACGATCGTCTCAAAAGCCCGCACACGCCACCCACAAACGCCAGAAGCTCTCGGCGCCCTCGAAGACCACCAGCTCCAATGCTGCCTCTGCGCCGCGCCGCAAGGTCCGCCTCGATGACCTCTGCTGGAAGGTTGTCTCGATGCCCGACCGGTTAGAAGATTTCGAAGGCTTTTACGGGCTCGAAGAGATTGACGATGTAGATGTGGTGCGCGACGGCGCGACGATTCGCTTCGAGACAAGGAAGACGGAGGAGCAATTGCGGCAGGAGAAGATGGAGGGGATGAAGCGAGAAGAGGAGGAGGCGAAGGCGTTCGAGGAGATGAAGAATAGACAGGGCGCCGAGGATTTGCAGGCTGAGGAGGAAGAGGAGGCGGTGGAGAGTGAGTGGGAAGGGTTTAGTGACGATGCGGAAGGGCAAGATGAGGCGGCGCATGAAGATGGTGTGGATGAGGAAGATGGAGATGGCGGGATGGAAGATGCCCATGAGGCCGAGGAGATGGTAGAGGAACCGAAGCAAAAGAAGAAAAAGGATGCGACGGCGCCGAAAGAGACTAAGCGCAGGAAGGAGTACGCCCAGAATGGATCCAGCGACGCACAATCAATAGGCAATGGCGCATTCGATCTTCTTGCCGATAGGTCGGAAGGGGATGATGAGGGGCCTGCCGATGTGTCGGCTTGGGCTGACCTTGGGCTTTCAAAGGAAACGCTCGCCTCGTTGTCGGACCTGAAGTTCTCGCAACCTACAGCTATTCAGTCCTTGGCAATTCCAGAGATCATGGCCGGACGCGATGTGATTGGCAAGGCCACCACTGGCTCCGGAAAGACGCTTGCTTTCGGCATTCCCATCTTGGAATCCTACCTCAAATCCCCGCCTGACGCGAAGGACCACGCGCCTGTAGCTCTGATCATCTCGCCGACGCGCGAACTAGCGCATCAGCTTTCGGCGCATTTGACCGCTCTATGCTCCGAGGGTGACTTTAAGGCGCCCTTCATAGCAACTGTCACGGGTGGACTGGCTGTGCAGAAACAACGACGTCAATTAGAGAAGGCCGATATCGTTGTTGGAACCCCGGGTCGCTTATGGGAGGTCATCAGCAGCGGTCAAGGTCTCCTCGCCTCCTTCAAGAAGATTCGCTTCCTGGTCGTGGACGAAGCTGACCGTCTCCTAAGTCAAGGACACTACAAAGAGCTCGGCGAGATCCTCAACATTCTCGACCGCGACGACGATGCCGATGATGCCGCTGGGTCTACTGCTGCTATTGAAGTTCAGCGTCAAACCCTGGTCTTCTCCGCCACCTTCCACAGGGGCTTGCAACAAAAGCTCGCTGGCAAAGCCAGCAAAGGTGGTGGCGACCTCATGAATAAGCAAGAATCCATGGAATACCTTCTCAAGAAGCTCAACTTTCGAGAAGAAAAACCAAAGTTCATCGATGCCAATCCCACCTCGCAAATGGCCACTGGCCTCAAAGAAGGCCTCGTCGAGTGCGCCGGCACAGAGAAGGATCTCTACCTCTACGCGCTTATGCTATATCATCCCAAAAAGCGCGCCCTCATCTTCACGAACTCCGTCTCCGCCGTGCGCCGCGTCACGCCCTTCCTGCAGAACCTCGGTCTGCCCACCCTACCGCTGCACTCTGGCATGGCGCAGAAAGCGCGCCTCCGCAGCGTCGAAAGATTTTCCCAGCGCCCAGGAAGCATCCTCGTAGCAACTGACGTCGCAGCTCGCGGTCTGGACATCCCCGGTGTTGAGCTTATCGTGCACTATCACCTCCCCCGCACCGCCGACACATACGTGCATCGCTCAGGCCGCACCGCGCGCGCCGATGCCTCAGGTTCCAGCATCCTGATCTGCGCACCAGAAGAAGTCGCCGGTGTGCGGAGGTTGGTTGCGAAGGTGCACGCGAGAAACGAGCACGATGCGGCCAGGCCGAAGAAAAAGCAGTATTTCATTCGAACGCTGGATATTGATAGGCGAATTGTCTCGAGGCTCAAGCCGCGCGCTACGCTCTCGAAGAAACTGGCTGATGCGACGATCGCGAAGGAGAAGAAGCATAGCGAGGATGATTGGATGAGGGAAGCAGCTGAGGAGTTGGGTGTAGATTACGATTCCGAAACCTTCGAGACAGAGGCGAAGGGGCGGAAGGGTCGCGGCAGTGGTCGCAAGAAAAGGGAGAAGGAGGCGAGGCAGTTGACCAAGGGAGAGATGGGTGCGCTGCGGGCGGAACTAAAGGGTTTGTTGGCTGAGAGGATCAATGTGGGTGTCAGCCCGAGGTATCTGACAAACGGTGGAATCGACGTTGAAGCGCTCATGAAGGGTGAGGGTAATCTGGAATTCTTAGGTGACGCAGGTGCGTTGGGATTGGACGAGTAGTTGGGACGGTAGACGCATATAAAATTTGGCGGACACGTCTGTGAATCTTGTATGATCTGGTAATATTGGTAATATTGCCGCATTTGCGCTACGTCGTTTTAGCTCCTGAGTGCACGATTATGTGTCAAGGTAGGACAATGGCATCTCAGTGGGATCACCAATCAAAGACTGACATACCTCTTTATCAGCTCCAATATGTATACCCACGATGCTGCAGGTACACAAGTGTAAGTTATGTAACACATGTTACATGATTCTTCATTTTCGCGCACCTTATTGCTCGGCTTATACAGTTCATTGATAGCAATATGTACTAGCAGATACTCTATTACACGTGCGGGAATGGCTCGGTAACCTATGGGACTTACGGTCCAAGGTACAACCAATGACAAGAGATCTAGCTTGCTTATAAGGTACCTGGCAGTCGGACGAACATATCAACCTGCGATTTGCATTGACATGAGAACAAAGAAAGGGTAATTCTGCGTGTTCCCTTGGAGGAATTGATTTTGTGATCTCCAGATATGTTCTCCTCTATTATTGCGCACAATTTTCCACTGCAATCGATGGAGAGATATCCCCCGACCGCTAAATACAGGATCGGCTCAATTGATCGTACACAATTGGATTTATGTCCACTTAGGTATATCTTGGATGAATTGGAGCTGGGGCCCCTGAGATTCGCCCCAGTCTACAGTGGTGGAATACTTAGGTTGGTAAAGCTGACCTAAAAGTCTGGTATCTTCACCTTTAGTTGACGCACACTTTGGGAAAGGGTAGATCTGCGCTGGTCTGTTCGGGATGGATCCACCCAGCGGTTATATATAAGCTCTCTACACCTGTATGCACTCTTTACTTTGGGGCTGTGAGACAGCTCTCTCACCCAAGGGAGCATAGCACCGAAGGCGCTATAACCCACTTGTTTCGGTCTTATAAGAACGGTTTCGCTGCCTTGTTTCTTTTCATTTCGCTTCTCACTCGCTCCCTATCTTTTTGTACACTATTTACCCATTAATATGCTTACTTTGCTTATACGCCTTCGACGCTTTCATAGACTTATCGCTTCCTGTTTTCCTACCACGTCCTCTAGGTTCTACCTTATCCTATACCTTATCCCTTTCTGCTGGATCCTATATTTATTCCTCCCTGCGTCAGATGTATCCTCTCTGGCTTATCATATCTTCTTTTTCTCACTGATCTTCTATTGTATCCAGGTAGCATTGTTACCCAATTCCGATTTCAATTCTCTCTACATCAGTTATACTGTTCCGTCTCTCCGGCCGCTCAGTTCCGTTGGAGAAACATTCACGGGCCACCCTATCCCAGCTTTATAGCGTACCGTTATGCGTCCCATATGTATCCCGAAGCATGTACTGAGTACCTAAAAGTGGTATTCCTTCTTCTGGATAACGTAATGGCAAGTAACATATACAGAAGCATTATCCACAATGAAATATCTACTCATAGAGCACCAATCTATCAGGTATCGATAGCCAATGTTTATTAACAGTGGTAGGAGATTGTCCCTCGGAAGCCCTAGCTTGATACGGCGGTTTTATCCTAGCATCCCCGCGCAGCTCCTCCGATATGCCACACAACATTATTGACCGTACGTTGATCTTCCGATGCCAATTCCATAATTGAAATAGATAAAGGGATCTATTAAACATGAATACAGAGAACTATTACTAATATTATACAGGTATACCAGGGCCGGGCCGGACCTGCGCTCTATAAAGTAATACATCCGCCATATCCACGGACTCGGCAACGACGTCGGACGTACATTACCTTGCGCAGAATCATAAATAAGAAAACTAAGAAAGGGTTCTCGGCGAGTAGGAGCTTCTTGAGCCAACATGGCAGGGTCCTCGGCATTGGATGGGGGAGGGTGAATTTCGACATCACGTGAACGATGATTTGGGCTATCAACCACCCAAAATCTTCTGCCGTGCCCCACCATGACGAATCAGAGAACCAGGAATCCGTAAAAGCTCGCCATACCTTCCAAAAACATTGACGCGTTGGCTACACATCAGTGCTATCTCATACTTTTACACCTTGCCCAGCCACGCAAGAGTCCAGGACCTATCAGCTTTCCGGCTCGGATCAAGGAGCGTTACGCATCTCTGGGGTACGTTATCATATGCCACACCTCACTCGCACACTTGATACACATATAAACCCGGCAACACCCATCGACCTCATCCCCTGCTCCCAACACCCGCCGGCGGATACGACTCTGTCAACCAACTGAGACGAATATCGCAATGGAAATCGGCGTTCTTATTGGAACTGCCAACACTGCGGCCTCCTTGTGGAGTCCCCTCAGCATCTTCAGTTCCCCCAATTTCACCGTCCCACTTCCTCACTCGTGGACGCCCGACCCTGTTGCTCAACCCATCCTCGAGACGGATGCCCACCGTTATGCAGGCCCCTGTGGAGGTGCCCGCTGTGCCTTCGCCGACGCCAGTAACTACATCAATACCATCCTCTTTGGCAAGAAGCCTGCTGCTGAGTCTCCTCGCGAGCCCGTTTCTCAGCCCGCTTATGCGTCCGCTCCTGCGCCCGCCACCATCTTCTTCAGCCCGACCCGCACCGTGGACATCGCCAACGAGCATGAATTCGTTGCAGAGGGAAGCGATCTCACTCCGTCCAGCGACGCGTCCGGAAAGGAGACTGCTCCAGAGTTCGCCATCATCCACCCTCTGAACCGCACCGCGAGCCCCATCAGCGGGAGTCTGGGGTACGACGACATTGTGGATGAAGCCTATGAGTTCCTCGAGCCTGTCTACGCGGACCCGTTAGCGGTACTTTATAGAAACACCGTGGCTAATCTGGGCGAATTCGCTTCAGAGTATATCGTGCATCCGATCAATGGCTGGCTTGACGAGCATCTTCCGTCTTACGTGGTGGAATCTTTTTCTTCTCTGTGTGAGTTGTACTTTGGGTGAGTTCATCTCTTTCCGCTCAAGGTTGAGAAGAGACTAACAGACCCTAGTGTCACTTCTTCCATCGATCTCGAAATCCCGCTCCGGTTGTACTCCATTGTGTTGGAAATTGTATCTTTTCTCGTATCTTTTTTCTGCGGTCTGTAGGTTGATATGTTATTCCCACGGTTGATATCAGACTAACAGACAATAGTGTCACTTCCTTCTTCGGCCTCCTGACACCGAAGGAGTGGCTGGTGATTGTAGCGACCTTGATCTACTCCGAGTACAATCGACGCTGCTCAAAGGTTGCTGCGCTGCAAGCTGCTGCTGTAGTGGAGCAATGGGCACGACAAAAGAGTGCGGTTGCAAAGCAGCAAATGCAAATCAGTATTACGGCAGCAGAGCAGAAGATCGCCGCAGCGGAGCAGCGATCGCAACACAAGATTACTGCTGCCGAGAATAAAATAACCGCAGCGCATCAGCGAGCGCAAGACGAACTTTCTCTAGCGAAGCAGCAAATACATGAGAAGATCACAGCAATGGAGCAGCGTATGCAGGACCGCATCGCCATGACAGAAGAGGAATTGCGACGCACGATCGCTGCCGTCAAGCTGCGGTCGCGACAAGACCGCCGCCGCCAGCGACAAGTCAACTACGCACATGAACGCGAGCTCAAGCAGATCAAGCAGAATGCGCGCGGGACCAAGTATGACGCTGTACGTCAAGCTGCCGCTATCCAGCAATTGGTTACTCTGGGCGCTGGTATGCTCATTGCGCTTGGTCAACATCAGGACGACATGGACTACGAGATTGTTGTACTTCTTCAAGAACTTGCTACCGAGAAGGCCGAGCGAGAAGGTCCTCGACCGCGCCCCTACGACTTGGTGCAAGACGATCGCATCTCTCAGCTTCAACAAGATTGCCAACTTCTTATTCATCAGGTGGCTGATCGGTTGATCAAATTTGACGACGAGGTTACGACACTTCGTCAAGATCTTGCTTCTGAAAATGACCGCGCCTCTCGCCTTCAGCAGGGCCTTGACCGTGTTGTTAAGCAGGTGATTGGTCGGTTTGACACAGTGGACGTCGAGGTTAAGACACTTCGTCAAGCCCTTGCATCCGAGGATAACTGCGTCTCCCAGCTTCAGCACGGTCTTGACCGTCTTCTTCAGTGGATGGTTGGTCGGTTCGACACAATTGACAGCGAGACCAAGAGCGGGATGGAAAGCCTAGGCAAGGCCTTTGCTGACCTCGTTGGGCAGCTTGCTGACCATTCCACTGAAGTTGATGATAGGCTGTTGAATACGGAACGCTCTTTTCAGGAAGAACTCCACCGCTGGGGCACGGCCATCGCTGGCAGCGTCGAGCAGTTTGCTAACCATACTGCGGAGGCTAACGATAGGCTAATCAATATGGAGCGCCTTTTCCAGCACGACATCGCCCGTCTCCAAGACTACTGCGGTCTGGTTGCGAACCTCCACAACAATCTGGAGGAAGATTTCGCAGAGCGTGAGGAGTTGCTTGACATGGTCGCACAGCTAGCCCGTGGTCTCCGATGCGATCCTCTCACTGTGGACAAGGTCGCCCCGAAACTCGTCACTTCAGCTATACACCCCGAGCCGCTAAAGATGAAGAAGAGCTCCCAGAAGCTTGTCGCCTCGAGCTCTGAATTTCCTACTGTGAACAAGGAAATCGCGATTCGTGGCATGCTCGAGTCTCCGGATGTGGACAGTGAAATTACGTTAGAGGGCATGCTTGATGATCTTCTGGACTGCCAGGCAGATGAAGCATGCGATTCACCGTCCCAGTCTGCATCTACTCAGTCAACAAATCTAGAGCAGCGTCCCGGTGGTCTCTGAACTGGTCTCCCGCCATTCTCCACCCGCTATCCGCTACCCGCTCTGGATTATGACTACCGGGGTGTTCTATTTGGTTTGACAACGGAGCAACAGCCATTCCAGAATATCGCCCTTCTGGTTCCGCGCCCGTCCTCCACGGTTCGCCAATACCTACTACGATACAGCAGATGACGCTAGGGCTGAGCGTCTCATACTGCAGCTACTTACACTAACAAATAATGACAATGGAGAGGAGCCGCACCCTGTAAATACCATCTGTGTGGCTCTCCCACCCTCCACAGTTTCGCTCACCGTCGACTACGCCAACGCAGATGATACTGGAACTGAGTGTCTCATACTGCATCTGTTCAGGCTGAATTCAAGGGTAACGGGGAAAGAGCCGCCACTTGTCAATACCTTTCGAGCGGCTCTCCTTTTCTCCACCTCTCACTACCACCGACTATGACCGCGCGGATCACGCTAGGGCTGAGCATCCAACTCTGCACCCACTTAGGTTATGCCATTTACGACAACGGAGGAAGGGCCGTATCTCGTCAATACCCTCTAAGTGGCTCTGCCAACCTCCATTTTTTCGATCTGACCGACAACGCGGATGACTTTGGGGCTGAAGCGTCTCAACTGCACTACCCCAGGTTACGAACTTACAGACAACGGAGGAAGAGGCATTGTTCAAACCTCTCCTACCCTCCACCGACTGCAATCAAGCAGACGACTTTTGAAATAAAGTGTCTCCGGCTGCATTTGACCTGGCTACGGATATACAGGCTACAGAGAAAGAGCAGTGTTAGCGCCACTTCGACAATCTCCACGCTGCTCTCCAGCCCCCCCATCATATACCTTTCGCCTCCGACCAATTACGACCTCTTGAGTCCTACCTGTGTCATTTCCATATCCCTGAGTTTCATTCCCCTCAGCTATCTATGTATTCTCGGTATGCCTCCAGTTCCTGTCTCTCTCAAACATCCTCTAACCTACCCAGGCCTTTCGATCCGCACCGAACCGCAACATAGACCACGGTACGCCGCGACTTGGAAAGAAGCAAAGCCCAACTAACTGACAGCTATCCCACGCGCACTTGAGCATCGTGCAGCACCAACAGCTCCATCCCTAAGAGTCTATCCTGCCGGACTACTGGAAAAATATGGCACGGGCTGCACTGCTGGGCCCCTAAGACGGCAGATTACGGGGATGCCGCTGTTGGCGCTTGCAAGTATACTCATGTGCGCGCCGGGACGAGTGTCCTTTAGCTTGGCTGCGCTGCTTTTGCTGGTTGAGGCGTATGTGGGGAGTCCGATGCGGTGTCGTTGCCGACTTTCTTCAGATTTTTTATGCGAGTTTTGCCTGTGGGTTTTGCATGGAAGAAGGTACGTATCCACTTCACAGCTGATCGGGCACACACTGACGCACCTGCCCAGTATTTCGCGAACACTTTCTTAAGGCTGCGCGTTCACTCTTTTCCCCACGGAGAATCTCGCCGGGGACGGTCTCCGCGGGGCTCCACTTTACCCCCTGTTGCTGCTATAGGTGGAAGTCCACAGGGCAACGACGGTGGCGCTGGGGTACACAAAAGATGGTACGCACATACTCCGCCCCTCACCCCCACATGTCAATCTCCATTTACTAACTCGTCACTCAGACATGGCCACTCATTCATACTCCACCCCCAGTAAGAATAACGCCGGGGACGGTCTTCTCGGGCGTTCTTCCTTATCCCCTGGCCAACAACAGCACAGGAAAAACATATCGACCCTCGCACCAGGGCAACAATGGTGGCGTGCGTTGAGACACTGCCAAACATAAGTTTCCAACCACTCCTCGCCCACTGCTTCACTCCCGCTAACTCTTTCAGTGCTCTTCGAGCTTATCACAGATTACCATCCATCCGTCCTACGGCCCCCGCCATACATCCAGCGACTTGGTATACGCACCAGTCCCGTTACCGATGCGCGCAAAACGCAGCCCCCTGTTAGACTAACATGCACTGCCCATCGAGGGCGCTCGAGGCGGTGGGTGGGCGGCTCGAATGCCGGGTCTGATCAGCCCGACTGGAGCGTCGCCGTTCGGCGGGGGGCAGCGTTGAAGCGCCGGGTGTAAAAGGCTTTTGCGTGTATTTGCGATTCATGCGACTTTTGTGGTGTATGACGGCATCTTGTTTACTCCGGTTCAGAGAAGTTTTATACCCACAGCTTTGGGGCTTTGCGCGGCTTGGAAATTTGGACTCCAATTTATGATGGGGTGTGGTTACGTGGAGCGTGTAGTATGCAATTTTTCACGGGCATTTTGTATGGTTTTGGCGTTTTATACCCCAGTTTGTGAGAGGGTACGGTTTCTACGAAGCTTGTATGATACGATTCTTATGCTTTTTAGCAAGGCATGGCGAAGGAGCCTCTACTTCCCTCTACCACGTTTATGGAATTATGCAACGCACGGTGATCTATACCACAGTACACAACGGGGTATACGATGACGGCGTACGTGCTAAAAAGAGATGGATCGCTCATCTTTCATATCTACCTTCACAAGTCCGTCATCGTGGAACGCGCACGATCTTAGTATCCCTGTTTGCATAGGTCTAGCATCTCATTACAACACCAAGAAAGAGCTGGCTCCCTCCACTTTCACACTTCCAAATAAGCCCATCCCTCTTCTCTCTATCATCCCTTGCATGTATACACCAAACCTCCAGTGCGCAACGGACGACCTAGTAAACCTCCCGCGCCGCAACCCCCACCTCATTCCTCCCCAAATCAAATACTACAACCACGTTCTTAAGAAACGTGTCTCCCAGCACGGGATCCCCATCTCCCTGTCGCTGCACAGCAAGCGTGCATCTCCCGCCGCCGTCGGGATTCAACATATCCGCCGGGTTCACCCAGAACGTCGTCTCCTTGATGATGACGCCGAACCGAGGTGCCGCCGCCGAGCACGCCGTCACGTACGTATCGCTCGCCCGCAGATACCTCGCTGGTGGATCGAACAGCCCGGCGACGTAGTCCGCTGCCTCCTCGGGTAGATACAGCAGCGTAGACCCGGAATCGACCACCATGGGTATGGGGCCGCCGGCTGTCGCGGCAGCGATCGTGCGTGTTCCATTTGCGGTGTCGGAAGGAGAGGATGGGGGAGGTGAAGAGGGCGGCGTGACGTCGAAGCCGTCTACGGGGATGCTGTAGAAGGCGTAGGTATCCGAGACGATGGGGTTGATGGGTACGCTGACCCAGTTGTCGTCGTGCGGGATGTCGGGGATGCCGCCTATGGCGAGGAGGCCGCCGCCGTGCGGAGTGGAGGGGAGGGGCCGGCGGAGAGCGAGAGAGAAGATGGACGGGAGGGCGTGGGTCTCGAAACTACGCGGCGTTAGCCTCCTTTCCTGAGAAAAGAATGGGTAAAGTTACAGCGAAAAGGGGACGGTCGTGTAGTTCAAGTCCCTGTAGTTACTTGCCAGCGTCCCATACGCGAGGCCCATCAAGCCGGCGGAGATGCCGTCGCCCATCCACCACCCGCGCTCGACGACGCCGATCGTCTGTCGGACTGTTAAATTGCTGTTGCCTGTGAAGTCAGTAGAACCCGGTCGCAGAGATAGGGGGTTTGCGTACCATCTTGCCCACCTACACCTAACTCCTCGACCCCCATCCCTCCGGTCAAATACTCGCCGTCGCTGTACTTCACCCCAAACACCCTTCCTTCGATGGGTTTATATGTCTCACTATCGACAGCATCGTAGAGGTCACCGAAGGCACAAGACCTTTGCGGTAAACGCGTACGCGTGAAGCGGCTCGTGCATACGAAGTTGCTCGAGGCGACCCAGGTATCGCTACTGCCGGTGTCGATGATCACCGTGTACGGGCGACCAGCGAGCGTGATGTTAGTCATATAGACGCGCCCACCAAGCGTATCTAGAGGTTGCTGGAGGGCAGCAATTGAGTCCGTGGACAATGACAATGACGCTGTGATAGTGGTAGTACTGGAGACGGCGGAGGATGGGACCTGACGACGAGCATTGTGGCGACGTCTTTGGAGGTGCTTTGACGACGGCGGTGGGAGATAAGAGTGAGGTGCGGCGATGAGTGGGAGGACATGGTTCGTTACTAGTGATGTTAGTTATATGCATGGAGTGACATGTATGGTGGCGGAAGAAGTACCTGCAATGCGAGCTGGTGATTGCTCCTTCAATGAGGACGCTTGAGAGGTGATAGCTAGGGCCCATGCGAGGTATATACGAAGATGCATGATGAGCAAAAGAAAATCCAAAGACAGATGTCACAAGAATAGAGTTGCAGAGATGGAATGCAGAAGTCGATCAATTATAGGCTATTTATACCCCTTGCTGAGGCTCTCAGTGTTAGTGCTCGACGAGAAATGCAAATCAATCATGAGCTCAACAATGCTCGGCATCGTGCTTCCGTGGAGTCCGAACAGTACAAGCCTAGGGAGGTTGCTCCAAGATGGTAAGGTTTGGTTTGTGTTCTCCGAACGGCGACGTTCGCCACGCTACATTCCAGAGGATAGTTGTACAGCAGTCGCGAAGAGGGTCGAGATGGTGATTTCTGTTGTACAAGATGGGCGGATGTTATGCAGGTTATCCAAAAACGACACTTTCAGAAACAATCACGACGTCTCAGTGGTCACCTACGCACAATCGACTGCCGCGGCGAGACATGGGCATGCATGACATCACGTTGTTAGATCCGCAGTGGTACATACCTGGCAATCACAAGAGCGAGATGTCATGGCTCATCGGCTCAATGCATTCTTTGCGCATCTCCCTTTGAGAAACGTTAGAAGTGATCAAGGGCATATGAGGTAAAGGCGTACATTGGACTAGAAGAAGTGCAGTATCCGTATTTCAGCTACTGGTGGTTCCCAGTGCTTCGATGCTGCCGTCCATGCGGCGGAGAAAGGGATATCGCCTAAGCTGCTTTCAAAGACGCGGAAGTAAGCCAATGCCTGAGAATATGTCGTAACACACCTTGAACGCCGGGCCGAATGAACTACCAACCGCCTCCTCTTCTACCGCGGCCTCCACGGCGCCCGCCTCGACCTCCTCCATAACCGCCACCGCCGCCACCCCAACCGCCTCCTCCGCCACCGTATCCGTTCCGATCGTCGCCAGGAGGAGCATATGAGTCGCGCGCGGGCGGAGCGCGGCCCTTGACTACTTTCTGCAAGGCATCGTACGACTTGCGCATTTGGGCGTATCCTAGATGCATTTTGCCGAAAAAGTGATCCGCCAATCGTCGATCGTTGTCAAGACGGCTGAGATAGGCCCCGCACACATCGCAGACCTGGAGCTTCTGATGTCCCGAGGGACCTCCCGTCTCGGTGAGGTTTCGCAGCATCTTCTCGGTCTCTTCTTTCTCGAGCTTCTTCATGCGGATCTTGTAGAACTCTTGCACGGCCATGTTGACCATGCCTTCTTCGCCCATGATGTGCACCTCGAGCAGGCCGGCCTCGATCGACTTGTTGAGTTCCTTGATGGTGTTGAGCTGGCAGGGTTAGCCTCCGTAGTGTAGCGTATATACAGCGGCCTACTTACATATTGGTTCGATAGGCGTATCTCATCCACCGTCTTCTCCAGACGGCCTTGGGCATCCTTGATGCGGGAGTCGCACTGCCGCACGTACTTTTGCATGTCGATGAAGTAGTCCCACTCGAAGTTCCATGCGCGCTTCTGTTGTTCCGACGCCTCCTGGTACTCGGTCTTGAGGGCTTCGTTGTGGACCTTGGGGCAGGGGCCAAAGTCTTGCTTCGTGTTGGTGAACAGGTCGTGGGGGCAGTTGCCGACGAGATAGGATCTGCAGACCTTGGGATCGGTGATGTCCAGCTTGGGCGCCTGCTGGTCGAAGCCCGTCATGGCTCCCGCGCCCATGAGCTGCTCTGCGCCCTGTTAGCGGGTGTCGCGATATCGCGGTACGCGTAGACGTACCAAGCAGCCGTCGCTGCTCCGCGGCCATGTCTGCCGTGTATCTGCGCGCACAGTGGTTAGCCTTGTTCGCGTCAGCGCGTCGCGGGCGTGGAGAGCGTCGAGATGCGGCGAAGAACTGGCGGCCCGCAGTTGACATGGGCGCCAAGCCCCACGGAGCCGGCCAATCAGCTGCAGCCTGCTTCACCACCGCCCGCACCTCCACGCCCAGCGTGCAGTGTCTCGTTACGATGCTGTCGGTTCTCTTCTTGTTGCTTTGCAATGCCTTGATTGCGCGCGCCCACGCCAGCTCCGACTACTACGAGCGCCTGCTCCTGCGGCCACTTCCCCAGTCGACCCTCCTTAGCTCGTTCAACTTCCGGAGCAACCAGTCTGCCGTCGCATACGAACAGCAGCACTTCCGCCTCTTCCCGCGGTCGCTCGGGCAGATCCTGCAGCATGCGCACGCAAAGGAGCTGCATCTGCGGTTTAGTGCCGGACGGTGGGATGCCGAGAGCTGGGGACAGCGCCCGTGGTACGGCGCAAGAGAAGGAAGCAACGGCGTCGAGCTGTGGGCATGGATCGAGGCGGCTACCGAAGACGAGTATGCATCGTGGTGAAATAGTCCCGACCTGGTCTGCGCTAACGTGATGCCAGAGCCTTCTCACGATGGCTGACGCTGGTCAACAACCTCTCCGGCCTCTTCTGCGCTTCCCTGAACTTCATCGACGCGACCAAGACGATCCGGCCCGTCATATCATTCGACCCTGAGGGCGACCATGCAAGCACGTCAAAACTGCACCTTCTCCACGGCACGCTGCCACACGAGGTCGTGTGCACGGAGAACCTGACACCCTTCCTCAAGCTGCTTCCTTGCAAAGGCAAGGCTGGCATATCCAGCTTGCTGGACGGGCACAAGCTCTTCGACGCTGCGTTCCAGACCATGGCCATCGATGTGCGCCCGGTTTGCAAGACGCCGAGCGAGGAATGTGTAGTGGAGATTGAGCAGACCGTAGACATGGTGCTGGACATTGAACGCTCGAAGCGGCCTCGCGACAACCCAATCCCACGCCCACTACCCATCGAGGAGATCGAGTGCGATACATCCAAACCCTACCATGCGCCCGATACCTGCTATCCGTTGGACAAGAAGACAGAGCCCGCTTGGAACCTCACCGAGGTGTTTGGGAGGCCACTGAGAGGTGCCTGCCCATTGACTGCAGACGAAGGCCCAGAATCGGAGACTTTATGCATCAACACCCCGCCTGAGCGTACCATCCAGGTAAACACGACAGGCCAGTACACCGAGACCCTCTCCGCATCCGACACGCTCCGCTGCTACAAGCTCCCCGTTGGTGCTGAATTTGACCTGGTCCTTCCAGAACAGCGCATGACGACTGGTCTCGTCCGAGGAGAACCGCACCTTTACGCCGCCCGCTCAATCAACGGCCATGGCCAAGAGCGAGGCAGCGTCCAAACCGTCATCAAGAACCCCTCCACCATCGACACTGTCGAGTTCGCATACCTAGAGTCTCTCCCCTGGTTCATGAAACCCTACCTGCACACCCTCCGCGCTCACCTCTCTACATCATCCGAGGACCCGCTGAAGGAGACGTACTATCGCCCAGCCGTCGACCGCGTTCGCGGCACCCATCTCGAACTCCGCCTCGTCATCCCACCAGCATCTACCCTCACGCTAACCTACGATTTCGAGAAAGCCATTCTGCGGTACACCGAGTACCCGCCCGACGCGAACCGCGGGTTCGACGCACCGCCAGCCGTCATCCGCATCCTGGGCCCGTTTCAACCCGCTGACCGGAAGGGCCTGTATCTGCGCACGACGCCGCTGCTTCTGAGCCTGCCCACTCCGGATTTCAGCATGCCGTACAACGTCATCATCTTGACGAGTACGGTCATGGCGCTGGGTTTTGGAAATATCTTCAACCTGCTTGTGAGGCGCTTCGTAGGCGCGGACGAGGTGCCTGCCGCTGGAGGACTCAAAGGCATCATTCAGGCGAAGATACAGAGTATCATGGCGAAGCTTGGAAGGCACCAAAAAGTCGAATAGAGAATCAATGATGATCGTTCTGTTTCATGTCCCAGTTACCGCCCTGTCTCCGAATCTGCGGAATCATACTCCATCCCACTGTGCCGCTATTTGTGATGAGCACCACCATCGTGCTCGCTCGCTTCCGCATCGGCTTCAGGCAAAAGTCACATGTCCACGGCTCCACCACATCATATTCGCCGCCCCATCACTGCAGTAGCCGAATGGTACCGTCCTTCGGGACGGTGCTACGGGTTGTGTCAAACTGTGGTCAAATGGCGGCCTGTTTGCCCTTGCATCTGAGGCCGAACACTGATGTCGCTGTTGGATGTCCTTGCCCAGGTGATTAGAAATGCACGTGCTTTCTACTTTGGTTTCAATACTTCGCCGCTAATGGTTCCCCGGAATATGGGCATGGCTTCGTTGAAACGATTCATATTCACAGCTTAGTTGAGCTATTCTACACGCTCTACAGGCGCACTCGCATCCTTGGGCGTCTGCATGATGGAGGGGAAGTCCTCCGCAGGCGTGCGCCCCACGTCACACTCCGTCGCGACGCCGAAACTTGCGACGACCTTCTGCGCAGTGGCGACACGTGCTCGCGTACCTTCTTCATCATCCGCATGCACGAAGTCCAAATACCACTCCGGCATCTCCCAGGCTACCCTCCCCAGCGGCGCAAAGTATTCTGCGTCCACCCTGTCCTTCGGCACCGGCACGTGGACTCATTGGATCCGTCTCTTCACCTCTGCGTACAGCGCGTCCGCTACGTCGACCAGCACGCCCAGATCTTTCGGCTCGACAAAATGCTTGTGCCCCACGTCCCCATAGCAGAGGTCGAAGCCAAGTTCCACCTCGCGAGCAACGCGGTTTGCAAATCGGCTAAGACGCCCCACCACGCCTTCGAACGGCCTCGCGATATACGAAGGCCACGGGCCGGCGCCCTCGACAAACGCAATCTCGCACGCGACGTCGATCTGGATCGCAAGCTCACCGCGCGGAATGCCATCCTAATGCGCAGCAATGCCCGCGGGAGCGCTTCTTCATACAGCGGCTCGAGCGCCGCCTGGTACCGCGGGAGCACCCACACGAGGACGTCCGCGGGGCCCGGGAGGCACGCCTGGAACTTGACCTCTCGGCCGATCCGGTCCTCTTCCTTCGCCTCCGAGGTGGAGCATAGGTGCAGGTAGGGACGGTTATCCACGCGGTAAGCGTCTGCCCGGTCAGTTAGACTAGTGCGCCAACTAGCCAACTTCGCTGGGAATAATAGCCTCGACAAGCGCATACTAAAATACAGCGGCGGAATCAGTTCGACCCGGGTAGTATTTATAGTCGTTGAGCGGCTTTCGACATTTACACCGAAGCCTGGTGGAGCAGGCTATGACCGTGTAATTTCGAGCCTCGGTGGCATGCGCATCTCCGTGAAGGACGCGTTCAACGACCGCTTGCCAGAGCAATGCTGGCCCCTTGCATCTACAGTAGGCTCCATGGCTCAAAAGTCTCCAGAGTATCCGCGGAAGTCTTCGCAGTTCAGATAGTTGTTCTCGATGAAAGCCGTGTCCATGCGTAGGCCGTACACGTTTCTCCATTCCTGTTCGCTGCTGAAAGGATGGATATTGGCACGCACAGTTCCCTTCACGCGTTGGATGCCATTAGGTGCGGTCGTCAAAGATGTGTTGAAGAGTCGGATCATGTTGTCGCATGTCTTCCCATCGGCAAACGTAGGCTGATTGGTAGAGTTCTTGAAGAAACTCAATGGAAACATCTCTTCTTCGGTGGAAGAGAATAGCGTCGTGAGGGACTCTGCACCGTTGACGCTGCGAGCACTGAAATAGGTGGTGCCGGGCTTCTTTGCCTTGGCTACTGCCCGGTAGGCGTCGCAACCGGGTTCAAATGATGCGGGAAAGGTGTTGGTGCCGTAATCCCCAGCTCCCTTCAGGGCGATCTCGTGACCGGCCGTCATGAGGAGGGACGGTGCCCATTTGAAGGATGTGTGGTTGTCGTTCAGGAGGTCAACAAAGGGGAACTCAATACCCGCACGCTGGATCTGTCAGCTTCATGCTGTATCAGGGTAACCACTTTTCTTACCGTAAAGTCATCGATCTTGTAACCAAATGCTTGAACTTCATGATCGTGAAGTGCTTGGACAATAGCCGGGTACATCCCCTTAGGCAACGTGGGAAGCAGCGCTCTGTATGCGTGCTCCAGAATACCATATTGCGGAGGAATAAGCTGTCGAGCAAGCTTCAAGGATATAGGAATAATGGCGACCGTTCCATTGAGAGTACCCGTCGCGTTATTCGGATATATCGATGCTATCGGATTAGGCTGATCCACAGTTGTGCATACACCCAATGATGCCTGCTCCGGAGCTCCAAAGTAGGTCGAAGCTGCATACCGCAGGAAAAGTAGCGATACAAAAGACACAAGAAAGTACTGCAGATTCGACGGCTTCGAGTGCATCTTCGGATGCTGGATAGTAAGGATAGCGAGGACGGGGTGCGAAAGGAGCGCAAAATCGAGGTATGTGCTCCACATGATGAACAGTTTGTCAGTCTTCCAAATGTACAAGAGTCAAGAGGTAGATAGGTGCGCCAAAAGACGCGCCAATCGCCCATATAAGAGGGCTCAACTGGTACACGTCCACGTCCTCATCCATCGGCAACACTCGCAGCCGGCGCACGGGCCCTTAATGTCGTACGCGCACATCCTATAGTCCTCAGAACGGCCAGCATGTTTCCTGAGCGGAAGATGCTAGCCCGACATTACGCGCTCCCGAGCGCACATGTTAAGTGCCTTGTGGACGTGCGCTTCTATGGCATGGAAGATTGTGTCCCGGAACGCAATCTGTCACCGGACAACGCGATTCAGATGGCTGCGATGACGGCGGGAAGGCATACCCCGAGACGCAAGCGGATGCAAATTCATTGTTTTTTCGAGTCAAACTGCCGATTGAGAGGGGCATTGATGATGCACGCGTTTATTGTTGCCGTGCGTGCTTTGTAGAGGCAGAGCGCGTGTCAACGAGTTTCACGGCGAAAGACACACGGGTCCCGAGGTCGTCGGCGCTACGCTCACTTGGGCAAGAGCCCGCCAAGAGCGAAGGAGCCGTCGCCTTGTTTGAAGGCTTGTTCAACGTTACCAACAGGTTGGGATCGGAGTTCGCTGGAATAATACCCATGATTGAGAGTTGCAGATGGTTTTATCATGATCCATATAGGTGAGCGCCTATGGGTGCTCGCATCCCGCGAGATTAACTCTAGTGGACGCCACTCGGTGACATGTACATCCGAACCTCGGAAGAACCCAACATGGACATTCCAATAGTCCCGGCGCAACAACGTAGCACTTCCGTACGTGCACCAGATCCTGATCTGGTCCTTCTGAACCTCCCATCTTTCGATCCATGGGCTTTTTACCTAGGTAACTAGGTACGGGTGCTTCCACGTCAGCGCAGACCCCACCTGGGCAGAACCCCAAATCACGAGTCCATGCTCCCAAACCCACTCGAAAAGCGCGAATTGCGCCATCTCATCGCCCTACAAGATGGCGTATGGTTACTATGACGTTGCACCGTATCTGAATGGTCAGGTTGTCACCGAGCTCGATCTCTTCGTCCACTTCCAGGCTTAATGGCGTTGTTAGCGGATGATTATAATTGTTCAACAATTAGTGTATGTCTATGTACCAGAGCTGATCGCCTCAAGCGAATTGAGGTCTACGGTAAGTTGGTTACCACGCCCTTTCGGCAACCTAACGTTACGTCCATATTCGGAACATACTGGGTATCAATCTACACATTAGAATGCCTCTCCTTCAGCAATTCCTCGACCTGGATGTCATCTATGTCATCAGCTTCCTCCTCTAAGGTCTTTGGCTTCTCCAGTGCGTTTCTGCTTCTGTCCGGTGAGCCGGCCTTGCTTGACGCCTCAGTGGATGTGCTCGCGGCTCTGCCAAAGCCTAAAGCAGCGAATCCCGAATAGATTGAGTTTGCAAAGGTGGCAGCAGCTGTAGGTCGTTCGTATCGCGTCTCGCGCTCCTCTTCCGTGTCTGAGGTTGCCGCCGACGACGACCGCGACCTCGACGATGGGGATGTCTCGCACGATGACGATGTGACTGACCTCCCAAGACGATTCGATTCTTCACTCGCACAGTTGGTATCGGCAGGTGGTACTTGTGACCCTTCCTTTTCGTTCTCAGCTCCTCCTAGGGTCTCTTCGAGCTTCTGTCCGAATAACAAAGTAAAGATCACCACAAAGAGAACCTCGTTCGTGCTCCGATCCTTCAACACATATCTGAGCTGGTGCGTCTTATCGTCAATGTACTTGACGACCGATATCGAGAAGCCAGGAATCCTGAGCGCGAAGTTGGCGAAATCAAGGTACGGATTGAAAAAGTCGCCTTGATAAAGGCGCCCAGCTTCGAATGTGAATTCCCCAAGTTTCTTCGGGTCCAAAAAGTTCTTGCGTCGCTTCGAAGTCTTCGCGGGAATGTGCTGATCTGCACGGACTCGCTGGCCGCTCCCGTCGGCACCCTCTTCGACCACGCCCTTTGCATCGGTTTCATGTCTAGCTACCTGCTCTTCTGCAGGTACATTTGCGGTGTGTTCACCGATCCTGAATGCAAAAAAGGATGATAATGCAGGGCCGTAGAGGTAGGGTTTATCGGAGTACGGGTCCGAGTAGATGCCTGGATCCAGAATCGTTGTGACAATCTTCATCGCATAACGAAAACCCGGTGGAAGTCGATCCCTAATGCTGTGGTCAAAGTCAAAGCCTGTAACCAGGTCGTTGCCTTTGATGTCCCGTTTTGGGACAAACGAGAAGCCTATTGAATAGCGATCGGATGTATGCAGAGGATGCTGGAAGTAGTCGGAGGTCGTAGGCGAGTTGCGAGGCAGGCCGTTATAGTCTTTTATCCGTATATTGAGCCAGCAGCGCATGAGATCGTTCTCAATGAGATGCGCTTCCCCGCTGTTCACTGCAACTTCCCGATGTGTCGATGTGTCGTAGGAGGGTCCTGCCGTAACTTGCAGGCGGTACTTGTCACGAGCCGCTGGGTCAACCACGCCGGCTTCTGAACGTCCCATCGTTGTGGGACGAAAAGAGACAGACAAGCAGAGTGAGGAATGGAGAAAAGGAGTGTGGTAAGACAACCTTCCAGGGTTGTCAGCTGGCACCTGATCGCTCAGTGAAAGGGAAGGCGCTTCTGGGCCTGAGTCTCAAAGCGTAACTGGAGTCAGTGGATGATCGGATGCAGCTCCTCAGGAGCATATCAAAAGCTGAAGGGCAAGAAGCGCCACGGCGCCTGGACGGAAACATGGTTTGACGCGTCTTCAGTTTCGGAGTCATGACGAAAGCCTCGCGATTCCGGCCAATCAGCGTCCGACGTGGCGCACATCCACAAGCGGGGCTGTGCTATTGACGACGACGCTCGCAAACGCACGGAGATGGAACCACTTTTATTTCCAAGCTCAGGGAGAAGAGAGGAGCCGCACTCCGGCCCATCCGTTTTGCAAACCGGTCCCCGAAGTATCCGAATGGACCGGAGCACGATATCATGCTTTTTCAAGCGCGCCCGCTGGTCTGTCCTTTCATCGAACCAACATTCTAGACTTCTTTTCACTGGAGTCTAGGCCAGGACGACCGAAAACTCCATGCATAATGCAGCGGCACGGTGCTCTGCCCCATAGAAATCCACCCGTGTTTTCAGCTTCGGAAAAAGCGTATTTGCATAATACCTGTTGAATTTGGCTTTTCAAAATTCCAGATACAGAGTTACTATGTATTTCTCCAACGCGGTTTTGCTTGTGTTTCGCTTTGTGCACTGCATTATAAGCGCATCGAAATTAGGGTGTGAAAGGAGCACAGGATAGCAGATAAACAGTTGCCATCGCTCCCACGGGCGTGTAGCGTGGAAGCCATAGTCGAGGTCGGACTCAGAGCTCAGATGTGGGTTATGTTTTGGGTGATACCTTGCGTGGCATATCGCATTCGGCCTCCACCGAAGGCAGTGACACAGTACCATGAAAGTCCAAGGAAGGCAGCCCGTAGAGCTGACTGTTGCTTGTAATTTTTGCGGAACCAAAAACCCGAAGTTGTACCATTCTGATGTCAAGATATCTCGGGTATTGCTGAAGGATTGATAGAGCATCGTGTACAACCAGAGTACATCCCCTTGGGACCAAAACATATGGCTTCGCCTACATGCTTCTAGATCCACACGGAAGACGTCTTCAATCGCGAAATCCGTGGCCCAGAGTATATGGTCGTATGCGATGTTAAAGTTAGGTATTAAGAATCTGCTGGGCGAACTCTTTCGAGACAGCAGCCGTCATTTTGTTCATAAATTTTGCCTCGAGTTTGAAACACTGCCGCTGAGAGGTTTCAAGATGAAAGATCTTAGGCAGAGTCATGCTGTCGTACCCCGTGCAATACGCCACCTCATATTTCTACTACACATTACAATATATACCAGGTTCATTGCGGTACAATCCTCGCAACGCTCAACCAAAAATCACATCTCCTTCCACGGCCACCCTCCCATTCATATGCGTCCACCAGACTTATGTCGTTCCTCAGTCCCGAGCCCACATATTCCGTTACGTTCCAACGATTGAAGAGATTGATCGGCACAGGCGAGCCACCCGTCTGATTCAAGTTCGCCATCCTACGATCCCAGAGGGCGAAGACGGGCCAGTCCTCCAGATCCGAGTGGCTTGTCCCATTCGAACCAGCCCCGTTGGCAACGTGGGAAGAGATAGAGGGGTTACCGGTAGTAATAAAGTTGCCCCAGATGCGCTGGAAGGCAAGAACGAAATCCGGTCCCACATTTTCCGGAGCTGGACCGAAATACACATTGACATCGGTCCCGTGCAGGGCAGCAGGCACGGAGTACTGGTATTTGTAGCCTGTACGTCCATGCGCGTTGTAAGCTTCTGCGAGCCAGTAGCTGGGGCACACGAACGTAGTCTCGCCATAGATAGCTTGTGCCCGCTGCTGCTGGCCCGTAGCTGTCTGGCTGACGTTCACAATTGTGGGATTTGTCAGACCGTTTGTTGCGAATTCGGTGAGGCCATCTGAGGAAATGCTGACGTTCGATGAAGGGTAGTAGTAAAGTACCTTTGCGATGTCGTCCTCCGTGAAGAGAGGGAAGACAAGCCGAATCCACGCCACAAGGTCATTTTCGGTTGTGATGTTCTGCATGGTGAAAGTGTCGCCTTCCTGTGCATTGTTGCCTGAAAGCTGGTTGAGACCGTTGACCTTGCGTTCGACGAGCGCTTGACTTGGAGTAGATTGGATGAAGACGTCGTCTGTAACGGGGAGAAAAGCCCATGTACCGAAAGTGCCCGATTGCGATACAAGCCCTGAGGCGTTCTGGAGCGTTTCAGTGCTTTGTGATATAAGACATTGGAAGATGGTTTGAGAACTGTTGCCGTAGGCCCAGGTCGGCGGGCAACCGGCAGCTATAGCAAATGCGTAGTACGCCTGGGAGGGAACCCAGTCTTTATAGTGCCATTGCTGAGGCAGATACGGTGACGCGGTTATAGACTGTAGTTGTCAGCATCTGCGGTCTTTTAACATATGACGTGCTCCTACATTGACAAACAAAGAGGTTCCCAGTGTCCCGCCGTAGGCGATGTCGAGCAGCATCACTGAACCTCCTCCTGCCGATTCTCCGGCGATCGTAACTCGATTGGGATCACCACCAAAGAGCTCAATGTATGCTTGAACCCATTTGAGAGCAAAGAGCTGATCTAAAATGCCGGCGTTCACCACGCCATTCCTGAATACTTCATCGCCTGCTAGGAAACCAAACGCTCCTAGCTATATTACACGGTCAGCTATGGACATATAAACATCATTCTGCAAAGGTCCATACCCGGTATTGGATAGCAACACCTACAAAGCTGTTGTTATTGGCGTTGATTATATCACTCAAATCCAGTGAGCCGGATCCCCGACCGTATCCGCCACCGTGAATCCAGACTAGTACAGGCAGATCGGAAGCATTCTGCGGTGCATAAACACTCAAAAATAGGCAGTCCTCGTCACCAGTAATGCCAGACGTTCGAGCTCCGGGTCTGGCGCTTGACGACTGAGGGCAGGAAGGGCCTAGTTCGGCGGCGGAGATCACTGAACTGCGATTTGACTCTGGACTCTGGGGTGCTTGCCATCGTAGAGTCCCAGTAGGAGGTGCTGCGAAGCGGATACTTATCTGAATGAGCATACAAAATCAGAGAGATCCAGAGTAAACAAGCCTACCCCTTGAACGAAATCAGGCCGGTTGATGAGTTGGCAACTCCTTCGTAAATTTCATAGCCAAGGTCGACCCGAGTGCTGTTCGTGACGCCCGTTTGCCGTTTCCATCTTTCGTACGGCCTAGCATGCGGGATTGCTACGATGCTCTGGAAAGCAGTCGCGACAACGAACAAAGAAGTTGGAGATATCATCACTCCGGTAGAGGCTCGCGTACATAGCAACGCACATACCGCCTCTTTATCTTTGTACTAAACGCCATGTCTTCACTGCGAAGCGGGGAACCTTGAGCATGAGTGCGACTGCATCGTACATCCTGACCCCGCTGGAAGTTCGCTTGTATGTACACTAGTGTATTAGAACTCTAAAGAT
Source organism: Pleoardoris graminearum (assembly GCA_030770415.1). Classification (NCBI taxonomy): domain Eukaryota; kingdom Fungi; phylum Ascomycota; class Dothideomycetes; order Pleosporales; family Didymosphaeriaceae; genus Pleoardoris; species Pleoardoris graminearum. The sequence goes on from JASEKS010000220.1 coordinate 122,372, forward strand.
ATGTACTGGACCGCTTACGGCTAGTAATACGGTATTGGTGATGATCAGTCGCTCTGAGAGAGGCTGGGTGGCTGTGTCCGCCACTAGAAAAGAAAACGCTGTGCCCGATGCAGATTAGCTCCAAATGTCACAGGTCGAGTTCACTGTTTTCCGGACTTAACGTGAATAACTAAGTTTTAGGCGGTCCCGAGGATCGGCAGTTGTTGTATTGCTCTGCGGGTTGTACAAAACACACACCACGGTGCCTTGCTGAGTAGCTGTTACAACGCGCGTCTAGAGTTCGCCAGCACGACGCGACGACTGCGACACGGTTGAAGATCCGTACGAAGGTCCAAGAACAATTCTTTCCGATACGAGTGCGCCGAAGCCATCTTGCCGTAGTTCACGCCTAACGAATCTAATGTGAATGCTACTGATGTACCGAGACGTGCTGGATGTCTCCGGCGAAAAGAGCTGAGGCACAAGCCGACGCCAACGGAAGGAGGAAGTGGTCGGGTGGTACAACTGCCAGTTCAACACCGTGAGAACCCCGTCTGGTGCATGCGGCGAAGTGAGAGGGGCAAGGCAATGGCTGATGGCGTTTCCAGGTTTACCCGAGCCGCCAGGCGGTGGTCTGTGCACGGCAGAGCTCAGATCATCTCCGGGGCAAGTTCACTATTCTACAGTTCTCATTCCATCCATCCGTAAGTTCTCGACGCTTAATCGCATCTGCAGTCTCGATTTTCGGCCATTTTCGATACATTTATGATCAGTCGACACGAAATTTCGCTTCGCAATGCTGGACACACATCTTCGCAAAGGAGTCAGTACCGTATTGCGTTCATCTCACCCAAGAAGCCTTGAGCAAGACGGTGCTTCTTGAGAGGAGCCTTAATAGAAGGTGTAGGCCATGTTTGTAGCGGACTGTGCGCATTCACATCTCCGGTTTTGTCACTAGTGGGGCATGGTGAAAGATTGATATAGTTGCAGACGCTCGATCTTACTCTATCTATTCAGGTCATTGGTGCGCTTAGCATCAGCCATGGGCGTTCGACCCCATGATGCGGGACGATCCTTCGGTGTTCATCGGTACCCGGCCAGAAGAGATAGTGGCACTCATCAATATGGTATAACGGAGTGGTGGGGTTCCAATCGCAGCAGTGCGCAGCCAGGGAGATAATCGCAGGTCATCCTAATGGTGCCATTTGAACGCTTGAGATCCGCCCATTGCACTATAGTATGCCACACACGAAGAACTACTAGGGAAAACGAATAACCGACCTGGTATCAGTCTCGGTTCATGGTGTTGGGTGCTTTGTCAGGGCGCTAATCGCCCGTCGTGAGCCGAAAGTTGCGCCAGCCGGCGTGACGGGTCCGTGGACTCTCAGATGGAACGAGATGCTCGCTGCCTTAACGCAAAGCAAAGACAAGCCTAGCCTTACCGCCATAAGGGTTCCAATCTAGGCTCCTATTACCAATATCGTCTCGGTCCGCATGGCCTGCTACTGGGCCCCCCTTCTCGCCAACCTAGTCCGGCTTATGAGGCATCTACGCCGCCTCGCTACTTAAATCACGCAGCGCCCCAAATCTGTCCTTCGGCGCTTTTCAGGTCTTGCTTGCGCATGATGCGCAGTGGAGATGTGCTCATGGCATCTCCTTTGCGGTCACCTCCTCCAGTGCGCAATCATACATCCTGATCTGCTTCATTGCTAATCTTTCACAGGGTGTCGCATCTACATTCGATCAGCCTGCATTTCTAGGCCTGCCAGCGGTAGTAACAGCGGGTGTCTGTCTACCGTTAATCTTCCTGTGCGCATTTGTACGCATATTTGCCCGTGTCCTTGCTAGAAAATGGATTTTTCAAGATTGTGAGTGCATGTTCTTCACCCGATCATCACTGTGACTAATTTTAAAAGATCTTTTCGGCTTCACACTAGTAAGATGCAGCTGCTAATATGCGGTCATGCGTTTGACATCATCGAAGGTTGTTGGCGTAGCCTTTATCACATACTCAATACCTTGTAAGTCCATGAAGTCTCTTGCAAACAGCCAGTGCTGAACCGTTTTCCAGTGACCATTAGCAGGCCTTATGGGGCCCACATTTGGGACATTGACATCCGCCTCTTGACGAAGCCTTGGATGCTTGTATGCGATTCACAAATACCTCAAATAATTGACATTAATGGATCTGTAGAGACTCCATTCTTTTACTATATTCACGGCTCCGATGCTTTGGCTCAGCAAAACCATGGTCATCGCGCATTTGATTCATGTTTTCACATCTGTACGGTGGTTCAAGAATAGCGGATACATCATTGTTCCTGCAACGGGCTTGATATACGCACTATACACGTGCACGGCCTCCATCGCATGCGCTCCAATACCGGATTCCGATGTTGACTCCTACATCAACGGCTTCCAACGGAGCACGTGTTCCGGGCCTGGGGGAGTGAACATGGCAATTGGCATCCTCATGGCGCTGATCAACGCGCTTGCCGATGTTTATTTATTGATGGCCACATTTTCATTGAGCCCATCGATGGATGTTACTATGAAGGAGAGACGGGCCGTCTATCTGATGCACTTCGTCGGGACCATGTAAGTTATCAGCTACTTTTTCCATACATCCGGCTAACAGTGCTTAGCGCTTCTGTCTGTAGCATACTGGGTCTAGTGTATCGCATCAAGACGTATGTCGATGTCGATCTCACCGGTTATCTGATACCCATTAACACAACCATGTAGGTAGTAGATAGAAGCAAACCGCATCGAAAGGTGCTAACATTCCCTTCAGCATCTTAGAAGTTGCCATCAGCTTGGTGATCCCTTGCATGTCCAGCTTCTACGCTATCTACCGACACTACACATACATCGAGATCAACGAGCGCACAACGATCGGCACGCCTAGCACACGCTACAATAGCACGCTCTCGCATTACAAAACGGTCTCGAAGCACGCTTCACATGCACCTACGCTTATCCCGGATATATCTGAACCCAAAAAGAGTTGGCACAAGACACATATGAGTGTGGAGGAGCTACCTTTTCGCAAAGCGTCGGTAGAGTTCTATCGGAAAAGTACCCTCGCTTTTCGAGACTCGCGAATGAAGGCGCTACCACCTACTCCGCTGCCACTGGCCTCGCGAAATAATTCCATCACAGAAGGAATGACCGACGCACCGAACACTCCAAAGTCGCCGAAAACTCCCAGGACTCCTAACAGTATGCGCCTTCCTATCCTGTTTGAACGCCGATAGTTCTACCTTCAACTTTCAAGTCAATCCTTCCCATAGAGTTCCGATCACTGAACAATACTTCCATTTGTACTATCAAGTCTTTCATTCAGAACTATCTGCGCTCAGCGGTGCCTTGGAGTTATGATCACAGGGGAAGGAGGCCCACGATACCCCGTGCAAACAGGAGGTCTTTTGTGTCGTGTAAGATCAACCTAGGTTGCATTCAGCACCTAACCTTTTATTGCTACCATTTGCAACCGCTTGCTCATGCCAGATTTCAGATTTCTAGATTAAGGAATTTGGAGCATTTAAACTACTTACTTATACCTCAATCAGGTAATCGCGCTCCATCTCAGTACGACTTGCACCAGGAAGACAATATGACGGCTTTAACAGCCCAGTAAAGAACGCGCAACTCACAAGTCATCATGTTTCTTTTTACGTTTCCACAATTTCTGCGCTGCTATTGAAGCTCTCCAAGGATTTCGTGCTACTTTCTTGCCCAACTTCTCGTCATCTGCCAGCCACACACCCTGGCGCCAATACCTAGCTAAACACGACACTACGGACTTGCTAACCACGCGGGCACACGTAAGCAACCTTCCACTTCCAATACTGCGTCTCCCAGCGTTGGGACGGCACACATCTCTTTCTGAATCTTCTAGAAACGTACCCCTGCAGCATCTGGGCTTCGCAAAACCTATCTGGGAGCTGGAAATCCACGTAACGCAGGTCATCTGCACGCCTCCCTGAAACGCTGACGAGCCGAACGACGGGATCTACCACATCCACCTCCACCTCCACGACGCATGTATTAGCCTGTGACTATCCGCACGGAAAAAAAGGGCCCGCAAGATGTCCGTCTTTCAACCTTCCTTTAAAGCCCTCATCACAAGGCGCACTTCAGGTATTGGTCTCGCAGTTGCGCAACTCTGCCTCAGGCATGGGATGCGCATGGTTGACTCCAACAAAAAAAGCTCTTGGCCAGGCGAAGAAGAAAAAGAATGGTATGTGCAATTCTTCCAGGCGGATGTTAGCCAAGAACAGTAGTGGGAAGGTGTGAAGGAGGAGGTCGGGGATGCAGATTTCTTGATGCTTAACGTCGGCATCGGTGAGAACGGGACTTGGGACGGATGGAGCGGATCTCCAGAAGGGGAGGACGACTCCGATGCTAGGTGGGACGGGTGTCTGGGCTGCAGAGTTGTGGGTGGGGAAGGGTAGATTGGATGCCTGTGGATGGTGGAAGGCTGCTTGAGGTTGCAGGCATCGGACTTCGGCTACCACCACGTGGGACAGCCTTACATCTGGGGCACTTGGCTTGCGCTAACGTATTGTTCCCAGAGACGGAACGGGCGTGTGTCTGCACCAGCTCCTCTCCGCTAACCTCTTCGGCGTCGTCCACGGGCTCAACACCTACGTCCCGTCCTTCCAATCCCGCTGCAGCTATCATAATTACAGGTGCTAAGCGGGGCATTACAAATGCGCCATACAATGCAGCGTACAATGCAGCTAAGGCCTCGGTGAAGACACTGGCGAAGCATCTGAGCTGGGATTTGCGGAGCATAAGGGTGTGAGTATGCACCTGCTTATGATGGCGAAGCAGAAGGTATAGTTAGTGTGTGGCGACTCATGTAGTAGTACTCTGCCGAACGGACGCGCTAAAGAAGTACCGAGCCGGTACTAAGAGACGTATTTCGAAGTTTGGCTTAGATGGACGTGAACGACCTACTTTAGTAACGTGGCCTAAGTACCCGGGATAGTTTACTTACTTACTTGTGGCTTAAATGCCAAAGGAACCTCTCGTGCTAGAACCTATGAATATATCGACCTCATCTGCTCGCCATGGTTTCATGGCGTTAATGAGAAAAACAGCTTGGAAGCTTGTAAAGATTGAGTGAGAGTGACTCTTTCCCATGTAACTCAATCTTATACCAACCCACCTTTCTTCGCACCTAGGCTTGTACAGTATCCTTCGCTTGTAGCGACGGATCCAACTAACACGGCCACATGGGTTGCTACATACAGTATGATATTACATATTACTAGGACTACAGACTTATACGCGCAGAAGTGGGTATAACGCTCCTCTAACAGATTCCTCCCCATCTACGCCCTACCATCCGCCTCCACCAGCGTACCCAAGTCCTCCCTCGCCGTCTCGAACCTCTCCACGCCCGGCCTCTGCGCGCCATCCTTCGCCGCTTCAGCCGGTCCTTCCCCTTCTATCGACTTCTCATTTGCCGCATCCGCATCCGGATGCTCGGTAACCAATTCCTTGCTTCCCTCTTCAAGCCCAGGTGATTCCAGCTGCACACTCTGCAATGTAACCGTACTAGCGTTCACGTCTCTCTGCTCGCCCTCCAACTTGAGGCGAAACGGGTACGCCACACCGCCCCTCGTCGGCCGCGTGCTCAGCGTATCCGTCACCGGGATCAGCGTCGGCGGACTTTGGGGCCTGCTTCCAGCGGCGCTCCCGCCGTTAGAAGGGAGCGCAATCGTGGGTGTTGGCGCAGCACCGCTGCCATCCCGCTCAGGCGCGATCACGGTGGCGTCCGCAAGGCTCGGGCTGGGAGGGGCAAGCTGGGCGAGGTTTTCCATCGAGGGGGTGATCTGCCCGCGATCTGTGACGGTGGAGTGGCGGAAGCGGGAGCGGCTGCGGGAGGCTTTTGTGGGTGGGGCGAGGTGTTTTGAAGATTTGCGACGGATGGTCGGTTTGGCGTTGGCGTTGGTGGAGCCGGAGGGCTGGACCGTGGTACTGAAGACTTCGTCTTGGGGAGGATGGTCGGCTTTTTCTTCGCGGACGATCTGCACATTTCATCAGTACGAGGGTCGTTGGGTGGAACGAGGAAGGAAAGCAGGAGATACGTACCGTAGCTTCATCATGCTTGCTGCCCCACAGACTCCATAGCGCCATGCCCCAACTCTTCTTTGTCTTTGGCTCCTTCTGCATGCCTTTGACTCTCCGTCCTGCTAGTGCGGTTGGAGGCGGTGTCTCGCCCCCAAATTTCTCGTACCCCTTCTCCATTTCCCGCTTCCGACGCCGTTGGATCTTGAGCTTCTGCTTTGCGAACTTGGCGTTCCACTGCTGCTGTGCCTCTATGTACTTATTGACCGGACCCTTCTTTGGCACGCCGACCTCAATACTCGGTACATTGAGGGCTTCGAGCTCGCTCGGCGGTGGCAGCGGGTGGATGCGTCCGTGGCGGTCGACACGCTGGCGAATCATGTGGTTTTCGAAAGCTGGGATGGGGTCGCCGGCTTTGCCTACTACAGCACCCATTTCTAATTTGATATTTACGCTTTCAAAGCCAACGTGTTGCGCGCTTTGCGGCATGCTGAGCTTGATGTCGTCGGAAGCCAGCTGGCTGTCGGATGAGGTGGATGTGGAATCGCTACTAACGATGGAGATGCTTTCGTCGTCCATGATGTCGATTGACGTCTTTTGTGCTCGAGCGAGTGCCCAGGCACCGAACTGCGCGACACCGCGGTACATGTGCTTGGCCGGCCGGGTGAAACTAAGCGTGTGTGGGACATGGCAGAAGTCGTCCCAAACTTGCAGTTGTACATTTGTGGGCCGGTATCTGGCTGCTTGTGCTTGGATGGCTTCGGCGGTTTGATGGTTCGAAGGAGGAGGTAGATAGGCAAGCGGCTGCGCTGCCTTGTGAGCAATGTAAATTTGCTCATCCTTAAGGAGTTCTCCCCCACCGACTTGAATCAGGAGCGGTGGTAGACCGCCTAACGAAGGCTGTAAAGCGGGCGAAACCAAGGGATGGGTGACCATATGGTTTGGCGCGTACATCTGGATCTGGTCCTTGATCTCGACGAGCTTCCCGTCCAGCTGTACAGAGAGCATCGACTTGGGTCCTATACTATATGTGCCGTCCTGAGATATCCAGCTGCCTTGGCCCGCCCCATTGCTGCCACTGGCTTCTGGCGCGTTCAGAATATCTTCGAGGTCGGGCTTGTCAGCGCTGGTCAGTGAGAAGCCTCGTACGCGATCCTGTTCCTCTTCCTTCTTAGCCTCCTTCTGCTCTTTCTTGTTGTGTACTGGGGCTGCCTTCTCGCCATTCGGAGCCTTTCCCTCGAGCGCAAGTAGATCGTCCGCATTCGGAGGCGGCCAGCTCATGCTCGGCTTATGCACGAAACCATGCGCGGGAATGTAGTCCATCTTGCCGTCTCCAGCCAAACTTGGGAAGCTATGCGTCAAATCCACCCACGGGCTCAGCAGCACCGCACCAGCCGGCAGAGGTATCCCCTGATCGCGCATAATCACCATCATGGTCAGCACCATGCCACCGCCTGCCGAGTCACCGGCCAGTATAATCGTCGACGGGTCATGCTTCTCCTCCAGCAGATACAAATACGCCGCCAGGCAGTCCATAAGCCCACACGGAAACGGAAACTGCGGCGCAAGTCTGTATCTCGGCGCCAGCACACGAGCTTTCAACTTGCGCGCATGCCTCTGCATCTGATAGCGGTGCTCGTCCACGCTACCGAAGTAGTACGCGCCCCCGTGCACATACAGCATGATCCGCTGGCCCTTCACATTCGCACTCTTCTTCCGCGCCTCCATATCCTTGCGCATCTCGATCCATTCTGCCTTCAACTCTTCGCTCCCTTCCCTCCGCCACTCCCACCACGTGTTCCCACCCACGGCCTTGATTCCCTCGGGCCCGAGCTGCGCGCGCACGTAGTCGGCGGAGCGCTTCAATTGCGCGTCGGGGATGGCGACGTTGTCGACGTGGACCCAGTGCGGCACGGGCACCCATTGCGAGGTGAAGGCTTGCAGCTCGTCGACGGTGTGGAAGGACGCGTAGTGCAGGAACCGTCTTACAAGCTCCAGGCCCTCGTGGTAGGAGATGTGCGCGGTGGGCTTCTGCTTCAGCGGGCGGCGATTAAGATAATGCGAGATGTACGTCTCAATGATGGTGGGTGCGACGGCGGCGCCGACGGTGATGGTGTTTACAGGCATGGCGAAACTAGGGAGCGCCAATGCGCCTGATGCTCGACAAAGGAAGGAAGATGCTAGGAACTGTACAAGTGGAAGAATAGCGGCAACATGTCGAAACACGTTGTCGGCTCGTAGGCGCGTCAGGGGAGCGAGATGCGCGGCCTGAGATGTGTGTGCACTTCCCCAGACCGATCTTCGCCAATTTTCGGGGTCCGCAGCCCACAGCTACGTCACGGCGTGTCTCGCCCTGACCTCCTGGGGCCGACGTGTTTCCTCCACGTTTCCAGTTTCATTGGCCCTGTTTAAGCGGCTCACTTTCAGGCTTTTGCATATTCGATACACCAAGGGAACATCACGCACAGCTCACAGTGGCCGGCAAAGCACCATTCTCACTAGAATCAGTTCGAGTTACGGCGCTGGAACCAAAAGTGTGTCCGGAGAGTGAAATTCAGGCAAGATAGCTAGCTCCTAAATAGCATCAGGCCTTGCTCTTCAACATCCACCGCATCCTCCTCCTCGCTCTGTGCATCATCTTGCTCACCCAGCCCAAGACGTTGTCCAAATAAGCTGCTGAACAAGTCATCTCTTTGGCGCTCGTTCCAGAGCCCTTTCTGCTCCGGAGCCATAAAGTTCTGCAGCTTTTCATGTACTGTGTATCGCAATCGTCGCCCTTTGCTCGCTTTCGTGTCGACGACCTTCTTTGTCTTCGCTTCGCGCGCGACCTGCCACGGCGCTTGCACGACAAACTCCGCCGTACCGCTGTTCGACAGATCGGCGGACCGTTGCTCGAGTAGCTCCTTCAGAAGCAGGCCGTAAAAGTCGGCATCGTCGTAGATGTTGGCATCGGGGGCTGGCTTGGACGTCGCTGACTGGAGCGGGGCGCAAGAGCGGGGCATCTGTGTTCGCGCAACGAGGTGGGTGGAGCTGGCCAGCTGGGAACCGAGCACTTCGGTCAACGTCTGCTCGGCGCTGCTGTTGAGCTGCCGTTGCGCAGTGGTAATCTTCGCTGTTCGTGTCTTCGCGGACCACTTTTCCAGGATGGCTTTTCGCTGCTTCTTTGCGGCCGTTTCGGATGCGCGCAAGGTATCCCAGAGATCGGACGAAGACGTTGAAGACGTGAACGGTGTCCGCTTCCGCTTTTCGCCTGTACGTGCCTCCTCCAGTGATGCCTTCATGTCTGTCAAATTGTTCAATAGTGTCAACGCGGCAGCTTCGGCGGCCTCTATCGAAGAAGTCGGTGCAGTTGCGTCTCTGTGGGCCTCGGCGACCATAGAGTTCGTCGAGATGAGCGCCTTCTGCAAGCGCACGCGGGTGTTGAGAAGAGAGTCAAAGGTCTTGCGTTGGACTTTGATGGCCTGGCCCTTTGAGACATCGGATTGAGCGGCGGCAGCCAAACTTGTGATGAGCGACTTCTGATCTTTCATCATGTCGCGAACTGAGTTCGGTTCCGGTTTGTTCTTGCCCATCATCGCCCTCACTTCAGACCCTTCGCCATCGTCCTCGTCTGCTGATTCTTCATCCTCTGAAGCATCCTTGGATCCTGCATCTTCTGCGTCTTCCACGGCGCTCATATCCTCGTCAGCCTCTAAGCCGTCTTCATCCTCCTCAGACCCTTCCTCGTCCTGCCCTCGTTCCGCTTCTTCATCTTCGCTGCGCGATGCAGCCCGATCCATTTCTATTCCATTCTCAAGATTATCATCACTTTCCTCGTCATCTTCGCTGCCGTCCTCGTCGAAACGCTTTGCGAATGGATCGTCGCTATCTTCGTCTTCAATGGCGTGGCGGCTGACCTGGGTGCCGGTGTACTGCGGGCCCAAGGGAGCAGCCTCCTTCTTTCTCAACTTGCTCTTTCCCACATCGGCGTAGTGTTCGCGGCCTGCGTTGTCGTCTCCTGCGTCGGAAAAGTCGGACTGTTCATCATCGCTCGAGCTTGACGGCGCCGGGTCGAGCAGCGCCTCCGGGTCGAAGTCTGCACCAACTTATCAGTATACAGCAGTATAGACGTACCAGTCAGTATTACCTGTAATCTTTGACTTCTTCATGGCGGTTTTGTTGGTTTGCGACGTGCGAGCAACTGGAGAGCGGTTTTGCGGCCCCACTAAAAAAGCGAAATCTTGGCAGGCGCGTTTGGTGTTGGCGCCTTCCGTCTGAAGCTGCGGAGTTTCTTCGCCGCTCATTCGTCACCACTGCCATGCGAGCATGGCCATGAGCAAGCGATTATTCTCCACTTTGAGGCACCTGCAGCATGAGAACCCGCTGGTACGGATTGAATTGTGAAAATTATCAACGTGATGAGCTCCTAACTCGACAAAGGGACTACCACGCTCCGGCGCACCGCCGCAGATACCTCGCATGCAGCGAGGGCTGCCGCAAAAGCGAAGCATCAAAGACGTGAAAAAGATCATTGCAGTCTCATCGGCTAAAGGCGGCGTTGGGAAGAGCACCATTGCAGGCATGCCGCACTTCCAAGAGACATGACGACAATCTAATCGCCTCACAGTGAATCTAGCCCTCAGCTTTGCGCGCAGTGGATACAGGGCTGGCATCCTGGACACCGATATCTTTGGTCCTTCAATTCCCACTCTGCTGAACCTATCCGGCGAGCCAAGACTCTCAGCCAGTCAGTCTTTCTTCTCATGCAGTCAGGACCCACCTCCACTCGGACTCTGACACCATCATCAGACAACCAACTCATCCCGCTATCCAATTATGGATTGAAGAGCATGTCCATGGGCTATCTAATCCCAGAATCATCGCCAGTAGCATGGCGTGGGCTCATGGTGATGAAAGCGCTACAGCAGCTCCTGCACGAAGTCGAGTGGGGTGGTCTTGACATCCTCGTGCTCGACCTGCCGCCTGGCACCGGCGACGTGCAGTTGACCATCACCCAACAGCTTGTCCTCGACGGCGCCATCATCGTGTCTACGCCGCAGGACCTCTCGCTCAAAGACGCCGTAAAAGGCGTCGAGCTGTTCCGCAAAGTGAACACCAGCATTCTAGGTCTTGTATGTAACATGAGCGGCTTCCAGTGTCCCGGGTGCGGGGAGACGCACAACGTGTTCGGAGACCTGAACAAACTAAGGGACATGTGCCGTACGTACGACATGAGGCTCCTGGGCGAGCTTCCCCTGCATGCTGCTATGGGTGCAGGGACTGCAAGTGGCAAGCCTACCGTCATTGCGGAACCAGGCAGCTCCAGAGCCAAAGTGTTCTCCTCGATGGCACAGGAGGTGGCACGTGTAGTCGAACTCGACAAGTAGTCAATCTATCAAGCATCATATGGAAGAGGTACGAACACTCGAATCTTGCATTTTCCACCTTTACGCTGATCGAACCAAGAAAGGGGTCACCATAAGTTATTGTTAGACGCAACATCGAAGATTGGAAAGTAACAGTATAGTCGATCCTCGATGTGGTAGAGGTGCTCCTCTGAGTCAATCCCGTCATAATGAATTGAGAGTTCTGCATTGCAATCAAATCTCGGCCATGTACTGCTCGTCGCGGCACTTCGGTGGCCAGTTGGCGTTCGATTTAGATGAGAAAAGGCCAGAATGAGTTGAGGAGGTTCAGCATGCGAGGATTTCACGTGCCTGATTAGGTAAACTTGAAGAATTCTCCATTGTACGCAGCTTGTTAACTTAGGGGTAGTAGTGTATTTTATCGCTAGGTGTTAAAATAAAGGTACACAGTAGAACTATAGGTTAATACATTTTTTCTAGCTTTACTACAGTGTTACACAAGGAGCTTACAATTACGTACTTCAGTAGGTCACTTGTACTTACAGATCTGGTGTCCAAATTCAACGAGTGGAATTTTACGAGCTGCTTCAACGAAGCAAACACAGCCAGGCTTCTCTTCGGGGCACTGATTTGCGCCTTCAGATGCATACAACCAAGCCTCACTTGGTAGAACGGCTGTCGATCTTTTGAGTTGGCAGGCGCTCTATCAAAGGCCTTTCCAACACAGTGGGTCGCGTAATATCTAACTGTTGCTGTGCCGTACCGAATCCCATGCAGGTGGACCCGAAAAAGTGGTTGCCGATCTTCAGCATATAGGCCCCACACTCTACCAAGTAAGTCTACCGGTGCCGTGGACTTGGCATGTTACCACTGGGGCGGCGTGCGGCGAAGCAGCGAACTGAGCGGCGACAAAGATAATCCCGAGCTCGTACTTTCGACAGGTGCTGTAGAATGCCTCGACAACACGACCTCTACCCACACCCTCTAGCAATGTTACACGGCGTACAAGAAGTATACATCTCTCGCGATGCTTGTGGGGACAGATCGGCGACGGATCACTGCTCGTTCAAGAATCGTTCACGATATCAGGTCAAGAAGATGGAGCCATTGGCATGCCAGAACAAACATGGTATTACAAGCTATCGGAAACGTGGGGAGCTAACTACACCGACCTACGGCGCGCTAACACCCACACGTCGCTTCCTAAACTGCACCATCGGGCCATTCCTTTGCGCGATCATGAAATCCTTCACCTGGAACTGCGTCTTGTCTCGCCTTCCCCACATCATCTCAGGGCTTCCCTGGCCCTCGGTTCCTCCTGGCATAGCACGGAAGTCATACTCCCAGATGAGGCGCGCCATGGTGACTGCGAGCTCCATCTTGGCCATGCTCTTGCCAGGGCATCCGCGCTGGCCGTACGAGAACGCGAAAGTAGCTTGCTCGCATGCCTTGACTTGCTCGGGAGTCACGTCGTCGCTCACGATCCAACGCTCGGGCTTGAAGCGGAAGGGATCGGGGAAGATATCCTTGTCGTGGTGGATGGCAAAGACGTCACCACCGACGATTGTGCCCGCGGGGATTACGTCGTCCTTGATGCGAATGCCACCGGGGCGGACCTGACGTCGTGATTCGGATCCGCCGTGGGGGTTCATGCGCAGAGCCTCCTCGATCGTAGCGTGTAGGTATGTGCATGAGGTAAGCTGCTTCCCGGTGCGAACCTCGTCGAGCGTGGAGAATGTGGTACGGATCTCTGTTTGCAGCCTTTCGAGCACCTTTTCGTCGTGGACGAGATAGAAGAACAAAGCCGCCATCACGGCTGAGGTGGTGTCTGCTCCGGCAGCTGTGAGCATGTTTGCTTCCTCGGTAAGGATGACTTCGTCGTAGGCTGGCTTTCCGGTATCGGCATCCTTGGCGTGGATCAGGTAGTGCAGCATGTCCTCACGCTCCGGGACATAGTCGGGATTCTTCTCGTTGATCTTCTCCTTGGCCAATCGCTCGCTGAGACTTTTCGCAACAAAGTCCATGAACAATTGTATATGGGGCGGTGCCAGGCTGGCGAAGAGCTTGTCGAGGCCTCGGGGCTTCATGAACAGCCAGATGCTGATAAACGGAGAGTAGAAGATCTGCGTTCGGACGGTTAGCCAAGCATGTCATTTCTGACTGACAGACACCTAACCTGATAAGTGAATTTCATGTACATTGCCACGTCGTGAGGAACCGTCCTGAGCTTGTTTGGACCAGGTTTCTTCGTTTCATAGGTCCAACCAAAGCAAAGGTCGCAAAGGATATCGAACACGTAGCTGTCCGACCACTGCGCCATATTCCTAGGCTCGCTCCACCCGTCCTCGGAGCCTTCTGCCAAATACGGACCCCATCGGTCGCAGTGTTCGATAACGAATGGCTCGATATTCCTGACGGCACGGTCGGAGAAGGCATAGTCGAGGTTGCGACGTCGGCGCCTGTGCTCATATTTGTCTTGACAGGCGAACGTGCTGACTGCCGTCTTGTCCTTGGGCCAGATTCCAAAGTGCCAGGCTTTCTGGACATTACCATGAGTACCGTATATCTCGCGGTACGTGTTGGGGTCGGAAAACATCAGCGAATCGTAGGAGGCGCGGACAACGTCGCCTGCGATGCATTAGTCGATTGTTGGCATTGGTGAAACGGCAGGTGTTTGTTCGGGGATTCCTGAGGATGGGACGCACCGTATTGTTGGTGCAACTGCCATAGCCACACATGCCGATTGCCTTTGTAGGTATGATAGAAGGATGGAAGACCGGAAAATTTGGCGAGGAAAGGGCCCGGGTACTTGGACAGAGGATGGAACCAGATATAGTAGACCGCACTTCCTACATACTAGAGACTGTTCAGCAACTATCTCAAGAAGTGGAAGGAGACTTCTTACGTATATCACAAATAAGGCGATGGAAAGAATGACTGCCTCGGAAGCGGAAATGCCAAGACCAGTGATTGAAAGCATCTTTGCTGCTCTTTCGGTTCAGCTCTTGGGACGGTCTCAAACAGTGTGGACGAATTCGCATGAAGCATGTCCACTTGCAATCAAGTAATATGTGCAAAAGAACGGTGACGTGATATCTTCATGGAACCCATGGTAGGCTGATTCGGCCAGCTTGACCCACCTCCCACTCGCTATGGAGATGCTAAAAACACTTAGTGCCGATTGAGTCGCCCCCATCAGCTCGGAGTTGCAGGAATTGGCTGAAGCGGAAAAAGTTATGATATCCTCGCGTGCAAGTTGGATGGCTGATGCACACCCGGACCACCCACCCCCTAATGGGACCCTAGGATACGCTTCGAGTCGCGGGGTACCTGGGTCTAGAGAAAGACCGGCCTCGAAAGAGAAGGCGCAGCGTTCATTGTTCGATCAGCAAAGGCCAGCGACAGTATCTATGAATAACGATATTTGCTGTCCCATCCACGCTGTCGCCCGCAGCGATGTGCACGGCGGTTGCGCAGATGCTTGCGAAATCGGTTCACGCCCCAATCTGGTCCTTGGGCTACGATTCTGGTTCCACTGCGTGACGGGACCGCTTCCGTTGCTCAGGGAATTACGCCCCGGGACCGCGCGGGTACCCAGCCTCTCTGCAGCCTCATGGATGTGGGTACGGATGTCGCAGGTTACCAGAGGTATCCTCGGCCTGCAAAAAGTCTCGAACGCCCTCAAGCTTAAGAAGTGAGACACCGAATCGGACCTTCCCTACCTGACGCCCGACACTTGACAGGGCCCGCGAAACGGCCGTAAAATTACTGTGCTGGCACAAGCAGGCCCGCACCGCAAGGGTCATGGCAGAGACGCTACGGACTTAGCAATTTTCGCAGATGCACTACGGACACGGGTACCCCGGTCGGGGGGGTCCTCCGGGCTTGGGCCAAAGCGGCAGAGGCGCCGTTGCCGTTGGCGTTGCCGTTCTACGCTGGCAGGACGGCAGCGGCTAAAACGCACATGCGACAACGCACGGTCCATCATCTTAGCGGGCATCCTCGGAGACCGAAAATAAATTAAACCTTAGTCCAGCTCCAGAGATTGATAGTGCCAATCGCACCCTGCATATGTCGGGTATTGGTCCTGCAACCAGGTCTTCACGCACACTGCCTCAGGTTCGCATCTGCTCAGCGTCGCACAAGGGCTGCTGATGTGGCCCCAAGCTTTTAAGGCTGACGCATGCCTCATTGCACGCCTACCAGGTATGTCTCCCATCATGTGATACCTTACTACCCGTGCGAGCTTACCGGTGGCAATGTCACATCTTTAGTAAGCGCTCGATTTGGTAGTTGGGGGCTGAGGTAGAGTTCTTACCCTACGTGTGACAGTAAGGGAGGAGCCCGCAGCCGATCACCCCCGGTTACGGACCGTTGTCAGCGGATGTTTTCTGGAGAAGGGAGCGCCGCGCGGCCTGCGCCTGGCCAGAGGCTGGCAAGCTCCTGAAATTTCGAGCTCGTTAGCTTGGTCTGGGCAGGCCGGGGAGCGGTGTTTCCAACTTAGATGGTGAAATTGTGATCTTCTGAGTCGGCGCCCTCCCCGCTGTATGCGCACGACCGTAGCACCCTGCAAAAATTAGTTTTCAATCAGTGTACTTCGCGAGTTTTATAAAGCCGCGGTACAACGCAATAACGAGAACTTAATAAATACTAAATAGCTTATATATAATAAGATTATATATAAATAATATAAATTTTAAACTCTTAAAAATTATATTTTATTTTTTGTAAAAGTAGAATATTATACTAAATATAGTAACGCTCTACTTATATTTTAATTATATATTTATAAATTAATAACTACTTATAATTATTTTTAAAATTATTAGTGTTATAACTTAGGTAACTCCGCTCTAGATAGGAGCGTGCTTATATAATAAGGAATATATAGTTTACGCTATAGGGCTTTAGCTAGATAGTAATTTATCTTTTTACTCTTATAGATAATATATACCTAATTCGTCTTATATATTATACTATATTACTACTCTACCCTAATCTCTTATAATTAGTAATTACTACTTATAATTATATATAATATAGTTAATCTAAGAGGTTACTAAGCGTATAAACTTTAGAACTAATAAAAATTATTAAACTATTATTTAGAGTCTATATAGCTAAATATTTAGTCTTTAAGCTAGTAAATCTAACTATTTATCCTACACTCTATACTATATTATTATCTCCTACTTAAAAGTACTCTGTCGTATCACATCTCTATAGTAAAAATTAGTTTTATTCTTTAATACCCTATTTAATTATACTACTTTTGTTATTATATTAGATTAAAATTTTAGAGTAGCGTATATTACTTTATAGTATTATAATTTTACTAAATAATATTAAACTTTTATTAATCTTTAGCTTAAAGTAGACCTTTATACCTTTTTAAATAGTTTATAAAATTTTAGTACTTTTATATTATACATTACCTTAAAATAAAATTATTATTATAATAATAGATAGTAATAAGAAGTAAGATAATAATTTTTTATTAGATTCTACTTATTTTGTAATAGTGTTTAATAAGGATTTACTAGTTTATTAATTATTTTTAACTATTAGTACTAGGCGTAAAAGGCTTATTTTAGTAAGTTACACTTAGAGTTTACTAAATAAATTTAGTTATACTATTTTAGTAGCTAGTAGCGTTAAAATAAATTAATATTAAATTTAAAATTTTTTATATAAACTAGCAGGTATATCTATAGTACGTATAAAATATTTTTATATTAAATAGTAAGTATAGGGCTATATAGTTAAGTAATTATTATTAAGTTAGGACTATTATATTATTAAAGTGCTAAACTAAGGAACCTCTCTGTGATATTCTGATGACGCCTTGCTGATAATGAGTGCGTGGTAGGCCTTTGCAGATGATTTGTGCTTTTGTGACAAATGCGATCCGTATACGGTTTGAAAACGCGTAGGACACTTCCAATCTGAAGTCACAATTGGACATTTGTTCCAAATGTCGCGAATGCAAACCTATGGTCTTTTACCACTTCCATGTATGGGTCAGCGTTGCTCTACCATGGATTGCAAAATATCGGAACAAGTTGTATTTCTCCATGCTATTGTACTTGGAAAGACGGAGTGTGTCCAGCTGAGGACGGGCTCATTTCGCCTTATAGAACAGTGGCGTCATGCCCTTGCACGGTTGTACTTGCTTTTACGTCCGGTACATCGTAGTCGGTGCTGGTAATGACATCTTCCCACTCATTAACCAGCTCCAGATACTTGGTATACTTGTTGCGGAGGGTAGCAAGGGCGTCCTTTCCAAGGGGTAGCCGCAGCGGTTCGGTCTTCCCCACAGCTACCCCTTCTTTCTTGACAATATCAATCATGATATTGACTGCCTTCTCGGGGTCGCCTGGTTGCTTCGAGTCTGCTTGCCCTAGGAAGCCGAATATCATATCATTCATTCCCTGATAGACATCCACAGTCCGTGGCACCGGCTTGACGTTGTTGGTGCTAAGAAGGTTGGTGCGGAAATGGCCAATTTGGAACAAGTGCGACCTGATACCGAAAGATTCTGTTTCAAGCTTCATGGATTCGGCAACACCTGTCGAAGAATTAGCATAGTTACCATGTCCTGTGAAGTCGTGACCTACCCTCCAAGGCAAATTTGCTCGCGCAGTAGGCCGCACCGCCTACCTCACCTGCAATTCCACCAAGCGAGCCTGTCCAGACGATGACGCCCGATTTCTTTTCCCGAAAATGGGGCAAGACTGCGCGAGTCACATTGACGGCGCCAAAGAGGTTGGTGTTGAGCTGCTTGATGAATTCTTCGTTGCTATATTGCAGTTCATGTTAGTAGGAATAGCGCAAGTGGAAACATGCATTTACGTGACTTCTTCGGCTATGCCCGCGTGGATATACCCAGCGCTATTTACAACGACGTCGATCCCGCCATAGATGGCGATGGCTTCTTCTACCTTCGCGTTGATTTCGGCTTGCGAAGCTGTTACGTCGAGCGAAAGAGTAGCCGCTCCAGCTTCTTTGAGTGAGGCCAGACGTGCAACGTCACCACGTGCTGTGGCAATCGCACGATCACCACGTGCGAGTATCCTTCGCACGAAAACTGCTCCAAATCCAGACGAGCACCCAGTTACCAGCCAAGTAAGTTGGGTCATTGCGAGGCGTATAGAACTGTTTGTCACTTTACGGATATACGGTTGGAACTTGCAACCTTGAAACAGGCGAAAGGGTGGGGGGGGCGCTTCAGGCTATGGAAAAAAGTCTCGGAAGAGATGCAATCACTAGAGATTTGAAAGGGCTCTACCGCGATAGACAGAGGGTAGGGAAGGATTTAAGGGTGCAATCTGGCGCACTAGTGCACAAGTGAGTGAAGCCTACCACCTTCCGCTCGTTTGCATGAGGCTGATTCCTGCACCCCGGCGCTACCTGACCCGTTTGTGCCGCAGTCGCTAATCCCCGCCTAGAACGATGCAACGGCAATGTTATGCTTCAGAGTCTAGCCTAGGAGTAGAGACCGGTCTTCGGACAGAGCGTACTCTGGTATCCGGAACGGACAGGTCTAGAGATGGGCCCCTTCTTTCAACCAGCAGGGGTAGACAAGGATAACCATGCGTCATTTTTACTAATTTGTGCTAAGGTAACGGTCGGCGGCTTACCGCTCGCGATGATTGGCCCCGGCCACCCTCCGCAAAAGCACGGGCCATGAATCGTTTTGGTGTAGCGTACCATATCCCGATTGGACGCAAGATATGCGCAATCGTTGGGGCCCGGGGCAGGATGCATTCGTAGGACGTTCATCAGGCGAGCCAAGTTTTGGTCGGACACGGGCATGGGATCGTGTCATGGTTTGATTGTGCTGTTCGGGGGTCGCGCTCACGCTTGCCGCCACCTCAGTGTTGCTCGTGCTAACCTAGCTCTCATGATTTCGTTGCCGAGACCTATCCAATGTTGTCTTGCTTCACAATGCGAATTTCAAAGCAACCCATGTACTCAGGCATCCACCGATTTTTCATGCAGAATTTCATTACACTGATGATACAATAACTGATACCAATATACCACTCCTCGCACGAATCGTGAAGAACTTTGGCGCTATTGGTTCCGCTAGGACGCGTTGAACGAAGTGGTGACTCGAATCTCGTTCTTGCGACCTCTGGGCCATCCGCCGCGTTCCCCTGATATATGGGTTTCGATCCTGTGATCGGTGTGTCCGCCGGATAGCATCTCGACATCGTCCCGGTCTAGGTCTGTGATTGGGACACCTTTCTTGCCGAAGTGGCTACTAATTGGAACCTGGAGAGAGTCCTTGACGGGGAAGTATGAGCCAGCTGCCTTGGATGTGCGCCTGGTGTCCGAAGCTCGGCGGTTTGAGGTCAGAGACGTAATAAGCGGACGGTAGGTGGGTAGATTAGCGGCCAAAACTCCGACGCAGATCTCAACGTTTGAGATAAGTGCGGGAATTCCGTAGTCCCCTGAAGAGATGTTAGGAGCGTGGTAGATAAGTGAAGCCAATAGCTTACAGGTTGCATCGTGGCTATTTCCGATCTTGTCCACATAAAATAGGCGCACTATAGCACCAACAATGGAACTGAACACCAAATGTCAGTGACGGATCCTTAAACAACGTGGCTTTCACTTACATTCCACCGATCAAAAACATGACCATGAGCAATCTCTTCCGGGCTACTGAGAGGTTCAACTTCCACAGTGATGGCATGGGAAGACCCAATATAACCACGTCCGTGAGAATGTTGAAGACACCGCCCAGTTTGACGAACAGAGGGTAATTAATGCAGTGTTGTTTCGGACTTGCCCCCCATAAAGAATTCACAGGAATACACTGGAAAATATCTGCAAATACCAGGGCAATAGAATACGAAACGACGAAGATTCCAACCCATAGTAGAGCCCGGTTGAGCCACTGTTGAGGGAAGATGCGATGGTATAGCAGGAGGATCGAGGTTTTGATGAACGGGATAGTCACATTGTACATGATCTCTGCGGCTAGAGCCAACTGATAGGATAGCGGGGTCAGCTACACGCGTCCAATGATTGACGGAAACGGTTAACGCTACCTTGATAAAAGACGCGGGATCGTCTAACCACCAGATGTGTCGTCCCATTTCATTGTGTATAATCATCACCATGTTGAGAGCTGTGTAGATAGCTGTGCCCAGCTAGATGGATTCGTTAGATCGACTCGTGCGTGAGGGCAACTGTCAGGCTTCGTACCATGCCAACCGCACTCATCCAGTCATCCGCACCCCAGAAAGTCTTCACAAGTCGTCGAGCCCAGAATCTCAAGAGGACGGAACCAAACGAAATGGAAATGCAAACGACATGTCCGCCGATGAGCGCTCCTCGTATGTCGTCCTTGTCGTTTGCCTTCAACTGGGCGATTTGCTCCGGCGTGAGTGTTGTCATCTTGAAGCAACGGCAAACGAATTGTGCTCCGGGGAATTCAACGTAGATGCTCCGGCGGATTTCGACAAAGGAAGGGTCAGAATCGGCCTTCAAATCCGCACACTTTCAGCTGAGCGAAAACCAAGACTGCGAGTTGGAGATGGGTACGAAGCATCTAAGCTGACCGGCCAATGACCCATTGAAGAACGCCCTCGCCGGTTATCATGCGGGAGGCGTACATGGATGCCAGATAGCTCGACTGATGTGCGTATATTACTACAGGGATCGATATTCGGATGCCGAAGAGGGATGAAACCCCATCAGCCACAGACCGATGCTATGCCGAGGATGTTGGCGGGAAAATGCGGTAAAGACGCAAATGTAAGGCTGGCGTCAGACCACTCAATGTGCGCATCCCCGAGTATGCGGGTATGGATCATATAAAAAGAGGTAAAGTGTAGCGTCGAGACACTAGTCCAAATGCGGGTATGGATAGCGCCTTCCTTACGTGGCTCTTAATGCGATGGCCCCCAGAAGAACTCTCCACAACTACACAAACGGTAGGATAAACTACGGATATTGAAGTCCATATGTTTCCAGGCCCTCGCGGCTAAGACCATAATCCACAAAGTTCGGTTGCTTCGTCTGGCTGGGGTATAGCCAGATCAAGGCATGTGTACGTACACTACAATTCGCCCTGCATGATGACTTCCTCGTGAAGCGCTCTCTTGCCATATTTGGAATTTTTTGAGAAGCAGCTGTAGCAAGTCGGTCTCACCCAACCGTCGCCGAGATTAGTTCATCAATCTGAGTGCGACGTGCGAACGAGTGGCAAGGGCTCCCAGCGATCTTCCGCACTTGAAGCTGCGAA
This sequence comes from Pleoardoris graminearum, assembly GCA_030770415.1. Taxonomy (NCBI): domain Eukaryota; kingdom Fungi; phylum Ascomycota; class Dothideomycetes; order Pleosporales; family Didymosphaeriaceae; genus Pleoardoris; species Pleoardoris graminearum. Next base: position 144,035 of record JASEKS010000220.1, read on the forward strand.
GGATGCGCTAGGCCAGACCGGTTCCAACACCTTGGGTCCGTCATCGTATCACACCTTCTTTTCTTAGTGATACAGGCGCTTCCTGGTAAGACCGCTCAAAATTGTTCGAGGGTGAACGCACATTTTGTGCAATGTGGAGGTGGCAGGGAGGTCAAACCACCCCTACCGCGCTACCCTGACCCCCCGCGGAGTCTTGATGGTGCTAACGCTCGAGATTAGCTAAACATCCGCTCTTGCAGTAGCGCTGACTTAGCCTCGGTTTTTGTTCATCCGTGGAAGCTTATGCCCAGAGTGACATAGCCATCGGCGGTATTGGCGACATCGATGCGCTGCCCAAATCCAGTCTACCTTCCCTGCTCGTGCGCCTCGCTATATTAGTGTTTCGGCGTATGGTGAGCTTTCAGCCTCGCCATGTCGCGGCGGTTGGAGACATCGATGCGGGTACGTCGCTTACTTAAAGGGTATCTGTGTTCTAACCCTTTCCGAATATGGCACTGCCAGTTCCGCCGGCAGGATCATAGCCAATTGATCCCATACTTGTTAGCGATCCCTGAGGCAAAAAAAAAAAAGCCGTTTTCAGTGGCTTATCGGGAGGAAGGGGATCGTCCTTGGTCAAAGACAGCCCTGCGAGTTATTCGGATATTGAAAATAACACGCCAGACTGGCAGTGCACCAGTTACACATAGCAATAGATGGAGCAGCAACCGAGATTGGACTGCGCCTCTCATGTCGTTTTTGAGGGTCTCGGAAGGAGCATGCCCTTGATGGCCTCCGCTATGGAAGGGTGTTCTCCACTGGTATCAGCGCAGGCCCCTTGGTCCGTGTTAGCACCTGCTCGACCGTCCCACTCCACTGGATTCATATATGAAATTTTTCCCGGAACTCTCTTACGATCTCGAACATCTGCTGTGTACCGACCGTTACCACTTCCCCGTCATCTTCCAAAATGCCGGAACATCAGTTTGCGCCTTTGTTCAAAGACCTCGAAGGAGTCATTTTAGTGGTACCTGCGATCACAGAATTGTGTCCAGACTGGCCTGTTGGCGTCAATCCACACTTGGAATCCATACAGGATGAATATTGGGAATGGGTGCATCAGTAAGAACCCCACATTTCGCGCCATCCCCACAGACGTCGCCAAAGGACGCATTCTCTAACTGTGTTTGTACCAACAGTTGGTTCAAAGAGGAAAGAATCCGGAAGAAGATCTCCAAGCTTAATGCCGATGGTTTCGCCGCCATGAATTATCCGGAGGCTGCCAGAGAGCAGTTGCTCACCATGGCTAAGCTAATAGCTTGGGTACGATCATTACCGTTGTTTTTTTTTTTTTTTTTTTTTTTTTTGCAGGAGAACGTTGCTAACGAAATTAGTACTTCCCGTGGGACGACGGTACTTTCGGTCATTCCCATGTCCACTATGCAGACTAACTTGTTTAGCTATCGATGACGGGTCGTTGTATTACAAGCCCGAAACACTTCTGCAATACCGGGACGAGACGATCGCTGTCATAGAGCAGAGTCTTTCATGGGAGCCCAGGCCACAAGAAAAACCACACCCCAATCCAGCAATCCAGAGCTTCTGGGATATCGGTGTTGATATTCGCTCCAGAGGCACACCCGGTGAGTTACATGCCATGTCGTCGCATCAATTTCATCCTCTAACGTCTGTATCACTGCAGAAACCAATGAACAGTTCAGATGGGCCCAGTGCGCTTTCGTATCGTCGAGTGTGCAGTGCCAAGTGGAGCGGGAGTTCACCGAACCCGTTGATGTCGAGCAATACCTCTGCCGTCGGGAGAAGAACATCGCCGTCTTTCCTCTTCTTTCCCTGATATAGTGAGTGCCACAATGCACATAGCGTTGCCCCTTGCTGACTAGTTATCCAGTTACAATTACCAGCTGGCAATCCCGGAAGAATACACTTTCAAGAAGAACAAGTTGATGAATCAGATGTGGAGGCTGCTGGCGCGGATGGGGATTATGTACGTTGCTGAACCGGCCCTTGGAAAAAGCCACGCTAACATCTGGTGCAGAAGTAACGACATGCTTTCGTTGCGGCGAGAAATCGTAAGCTCGGAGAGTCACTCTGTCACACGCCATAGTTTATTGACTTCCCTTACAGAGGCACGGCCAATTCGAGAGTCTCATTCCACTGCTGATGTATCACGAGAATCTTGGGGCTCAAGAAGCTATGACTCGTGCAGGCGAGATGGTGCATGAGTGCTACCGGAAATTCGACGAGGTGGAAGAAGAAATGTACAAAACCCTTCCGGCTGAGCTCAAACCTACGATGAAACGTTACTTGAAAGCCTGCAAGGACCTCGTCGTGTGCAACCTTCATTGGAGGTAAGCAGCTAGATCCGTCTAAAATGGAGGATTGCGAGAAGCTGACATGGTCCGATAGCTACGGCCTTAGGAGGTACATGGACGAGGGCATGTTACAGCCTGACGGAAGGGTCATCTTTCCGATCAGGCTACCGCCAAAAGCTCCAGGCACCGATGATGCGAACAGCAAAGTCAACACTAAGCCCACGGCGATTGTCAGCCGTCAGGACAGCAGCACCGAACTCATATCGCGCAAATACACCACCAGTCGCTGGTCTTCGATCATCCGCAGTGCCATCATTCCAATTGGCCTCACCCTAGTGACGGTATTTGCGAGCGAGGCTTTTTCGGTGCTTCGTTACCGTTGGAGCAGACGTTGAATGGCTAGCATATAACGCGAGTGCCTTTTTTCTTAAGAAGGGCGGTGAAGGATCAGAATGGTAAGGCGCTGGCATTTGGACTTTGGGAATTTGTCGCATAGCTACAGTAGTAGGCTTTGAGGTGTATGGCGTTTGGACCTGAGCCTTGGTTTGGAGCATGGTGCATTTTCTTACTGCATTCGCACGAGATTAACCTGGCTGAGTCTAGGAGGCTCCCTTCCCTTTGTATTTTCGTGCACGTTTTTCGCTTTCACAGGGGTGTTTCTGCTATACCTCGCCTTTATACAATCTACTTTCGCATGTTCGCCATTCCAATAAACTTCATCGACGATATAGGTTGACGGGTTGCTATGCAATTGTCGAAGCGGATTCTCTTCGCTTCATTCTCGCGATGCACCACAGTGACATCAAAACCCGCTCTAAGCCGCACGGCTTTTTGTGGGTCGAATCCTTCACTCCTGAGTCGTGTCAATTAGCCTGCATCTCGGAGATATTTTTCGGAAGGATTGGTGTGGGGATGCGCCCTAGTTGTTGTTGCTGTTGTATGATGCGATGGCGTCGATAGTGCAGCCACCAGCCTATCCTCTCTAGGCGGTGATGATAACACGTGCGCAAGACAGCCGTACTAGTAGAAGTTAATAGATTTAATAAAATAGTATTAGAGTTATAGTCTAGAGTATAAACTATAGTTAACGGCGAAGACGTATAAGAAGAAGATTCTTCGCCCGTTTACTATACTTATACTTACCTATATATCCTCTGCCTCTATTTCCGCGCTTATACTCGACGATAGCCGCTCTAGGTGCAGCTGTGCCGCTACTGACCTTGAAAAAGCCACCAACCTACTTAATACCCGGCGCTCCGAATGCTGTGCAAATCTATTCTCCATCGCCCTTATATAGTTCTTAATACCTCTAGGCCTATTACGCACATTTTGAGGATTCAAAGAGCTGCCAATGTATTACTTGAAATACCTACTTATGTTCCCTCATCGCTCCTCAGGAGAAGAATGCGCTCTCTTCATTGTTGAGAATCCACGTGCCGAAGCGAACCAAACTTCCCGGTACCATCCCCAGGAGGACGGTGTCCGCGACAACCTTCCCTCACTGCGTTCGTGCCCCTGGATCGAGGTCTAGGCGTAGGTACTTATTACTTCTTGAAAGACCTATTTAGATCGACTTACAACTTCGTGATATGAACCAGACAACCACCGCACTTTGATACGGCTAAGCCTATCTTTGGTGTTAATCGAACGCCCCGTCTTGTCACTACTACTGCAAAAACATCGAAAAAGAAGACGGGATAGAGGACGGCATGTAAGGAAGTATTACTACCTGCGTGGTTAGGCCTATGTAGCTCTGGCAACAGCCGTTCCTTACACGCATTTAGTTTTGCTTCTCAAACATAACTTTGATAGTGTATATCTTTCTGGTAATTCGTGGGCGTAACGTAGTGCCTAAGAAAACGTGAAAACACTCATAGTTACTTCCCCACCAAGGGCATGATCTCATGTAAGGGGACGAGAGGTCATCGCGGCGGTTGCTGTGCGGAACTGCTCGAACCCGCTGGGGAGTTAGCAAAGGGTTGTGCACGGGTACATGGTCGTATCATAAGCATAACGAGCATTCGAGAAACCCATGGGCAGTCTGCCAAGCGATTATACATGGTGCGTCTGAGGGATAGGGACCCTGTGAGTGCAACGGTGGATTTCGTCCTGGAGGACTCTGAGCAGTGCTCGGTATTTATGATTACATTCATTAACGGTTTTTGCTATTGTAAGGGCATAGGAAGCAGGATTGGTGGCCCTGTCAGGGCCTCTAACGAAACATTACTGACAAATGAGTCGTAGCCTTCGTCAGTGGACGAAACTATTTTGATCTCGCAATACCCGTCACACCACGTTCTTCATTATCGTCGTTGAAGACCCAAACAGATCATGCGACAACCACCTACTGGTATCATACCCCTATGCGGGCTTCCGCGGCGTATTCATCATCTCCATCATCATTACAGTTTGGTTCAGATTGACATGGCGCACAAACCCTTCACTCACAAGAAGAATTCCTTATGTTGTACTTTCCTCACAAACTCCGGTGGCGCCAACGTTACCGCCAGCGTAACACCAATGACCAAGCTCAATACCGCGACAGCAACAAGATGTACCAGCGAAATCTGCTGCGCGGGCCTCGGACCAAACTCCGTAGGTGCCCACTTGCCAACCCATTTCTTGATCGGTGCGACATTGTGCTTCTTCGCGAACTCGTAGCCGCGCTTCATCCCAGGCAGACCATCGATGCTGTACTGCGACTTAAACGCCCAGTACCTATTCTCTATCAGTTTCAAACAGCTGCAGCAAAGCACGATGGGCCAAGTGCATACATACCGGTCTATACTCTCCTCCTCGTTTCCCTCCTTAAACTTCCTCTCCTTATTTGCAAAGTGGTCGTCCAGCGTAGTCCTCCACCCCGTCCACTCATAAAACGGCACGCTGAGCCCACAGCTGGTGCCACACTGGTGCACATCGACCAGGACGATGCTCCTGCTCCCTGGGATCGTGTCGACCTTGTGCTCCCGCACGAACACGTCCCACTCGGGCGTTCCGTTCTCGACGGCGCGGCCAGTGCCCCAGATCCGTACGATTCTCGGAGGGCCCTGGAAGGCGACGAACATGACGCAAATGCGGCCGTTGCGTGGCTCGTGAAGGTGTGCGTGCGTCTCTACACCGGAGCCGGTGAGATCGAGGTACCAGAACTGGGTGGGCGAAAGAATGCCGAATTGCTTGCCGCCCTTGGGAGAGATGTTGATGTGGCCTTGGGGTGAAAGCGGTGCGGTGCCCACGAAGAGCATCTTTTGGTCGAGAATCCATGGCTTGAGGGAGTCGGGTATGGTCTCGTAGTGGACGCCCATGATGGTGGCTTATAGTCGGGCTGTACAATGAACCTTGCGTAGACTGAAGGTGTTGCTGTGTATGGGAAGTCCTGCGATATGCGGTTGAGGCTCGTGTTGCAAATGCGCGGCCGAGACGAATGACTCAAGGAAGGTGTACAGAGCCAATTTCCTTGTCAACAGTGTATCTGCCCGTGGCTGTATTCACATCACAGGTTCGAAAGGGCACTTGCCACTTGGAGGTCTTCTGTGTGAGCATTAATGCGACCATTGCGAGCGCCGATGTCGGAGCTTACCCATTCCGAGATTCTCAAGCGTATACAACTTGCCTGCTTTAACCCCTTAGAACGTAATGATTCCAAATCCCTCTTTCCAGAATTGCGTTCTACTGCCTCGTGCTACCACCTGCACATATACCGTTTGTTCTGAACTTGTAGAGTGAGCTCAAGTTAGCATGGCGGGGCGGCAGGAAGGCGGTAAAGCGGATGCGGGGCGAACCGAGGCCCACGAAAGCAAGCGCCAACGATGGGCGTAGGAGCTTTGTACCAGCAGCAATCCAATCGGGGTCACATCGTACTGGAACCTGTAAAAAGTCTTCGAATTCTATGCAGGTGCGTTAATTGGTCTTCGACAGTACACGCTGCGCCAGTGCCTGGGCTACAACTAGTATAACGAGCACCGCAATCTGCATCTCTCGACAATATTACATTTATATGAAAAAAAGTACTCTCTATATCCTACTCTTTAAGCTCCGCAGTGAACCAGGCATAAGGGTATAACAGAGCGTGCACTAATGGCTTTGCACCTACACCACCCCGCCTTACATCCTATATCCCGAAACCACGGCAACACAAAAAGAAACGAGTCATTGACCATGCCAGGGGTCGAACCTGGAATCTCTTGATTACTGTAGAATCGTAGTCTACGAGGAGAGGTTAGAAATGTTACAGGAATCAAGTACACCTGTAGACTTACCAAGCGCCTTGCCATTGGGCCACATGGCCGAGGATCACTCGCTGCTGATCAAGCGTATAGATGCCAAAATTTCAAGCTAACAAAATAATGAAGAAAGCACGAAACTGAAATGCGAGAGAGGTGCGGGGTTCTTTCAGTGCGCTGGTCGTGCAGCAAATTTTCTTCATGAAAGTGGGGGACGGCTGCCACGCTGAAGCTAAGGGCGGATGCACTAGGCAGCCCAAGCGAACTCACACGTCATTCGATGGGTGTCAATGGCTTTGCGTAGTCTACACCTGTCATTGAGCGATGGACTTCCGTGATGCATGCTGCGTATTGTGTATAGGGATTACAGGTATCCTACACCGACCTCACCCGGGAATGAAGCCCAGAATTCCTGCGTGGCATCCCGCATCACCTCCTCCATGTCCGCGTTTGTAAAATCAAAGTTCAAATTGAACGCATCGTCGTCCTCAAGAGGCGGGATGGCCTGCTGCCCGTTCCAGCCTAGATTCGTACCGTAGCCGTTGGGCGTGGACTGCGGCGACGAGATCAATGGTTGTGCAGATGTGCTGGTGGAGGCAGGAGTATGCTGGTGTTCATTAGCCATGTGATCAAATATTACCCAAGGTCGCGTACCTCTGTGATTGTACTGTGAACATCGTTTGTATAGACTGGCGGCTTTGCATCCACGGGTTTCCCCACTGGTGATGGTTGCAAGGCTCCATAGTCTATCAGGGCGCGCCGCAGCGCCTGTCGCTCATCGGGTGACACAGGCTCATCGTGACCAAGCACGGAGCGGTAATAAGCCTGCATGCGCTTGATGGTTTCAAACCACGTCTCCGACATAGGCCACTGGTTCTTCATCTCTCTCAAGCACGTGCAGCCCCGGATGACGCGCTCTCGTGCCTTCTCTGTAACCCGCGGATCGTCTTCGCGAGATGGAAAATTGTAGCTGTAAAGCATCACGCCGACGGCGGTATAGATGGTGAAACCAATCCAGGGTACCAGACCGCGCAGGAAGAAGACGCCAAACGTGCGCATCTCCTCGAGCATGTCCAAGACCGTGGACGCCTCGCAGAACAAATCTCTGCGCGAGGATTTCTGCCACATCTGCCATCTGTCGCGATGCTCGCTATATTGATAGAGTGCCTCCTCGGGCACGTTCTGTGGCCCCAGGACGGGTAGGTATGCCCGGTGGAGGAACATTGCGCTCATGAAGTAAATGCAGTGCATATAGCAGTATGCCTGGCCCCGATCCACGGCATTGTGGCTGTGCAGGGAGAAGAGCTCGTATTGCAGCCGTGGCGGTAGCGAGTTCTTCCAGTTGTCCAGTTCGTAGGTGAGTTGCTGGAATTGGGAGTCGACGGCCCAAGGAAGCTGCGTCTTGAGCTCGTCTGAGCACGCCCAGCGAGCCACCTTGCCCCATATGTTGGCAGCGCGGAGACTGTACGCGATGATGCCCAGTTCTCCGACGGCCAGCGACAGCGACGGCATGTGTATGGATCCATCGAGGCGCTGCGTGCATACGGGCTCGCCGAAGACGAAGTCCTCGCGCTCACAGGGCAGCTGGATGGCCATGTCGCTGGCCGTCAGCGATCGCTTGCGCCCTCTGCCACCACTGAGCAGCGAGTCCATCAAGAAGCAGGTCCAGGCCGTCCGCCGACGTGTCTCGGCTTCGATGAACTCGTCGCGCGTGGGCTTCCGGTTCCTGGGCATCTTGGGCTCCCGGGCGAGGTCCATGACCTCGATGAGTCGAATGGCCATGCCGAGGTAGATCCACGCCCGTCGCCCATTGCCTGCTCCCCAGTCGTGTCCCGTCAACATCAGGAGGGCTTGCACGCGGCTGATGCTCGGCGTCTCGAGGTCCGACTGGAGGATCTGGCGGGCGTGCGCGGCGAAGGCATTGCTGGCCTCAATCTGGGTGGCAAAGGGCGCCGGCGGCTCTCTCACGAAGCTGCTCCCGTCAGCGAAAGCGTCCTAGCTGGCCGTGCATCATACCGGACGGCCAGCGCAAGCATGGCCCACACCATCCACGGCTCCAGGGTGCGGTCGCGGATGCCCAGCAGCAGCGTGGGCATATGGTGGAAGCTCCATTTGTAGCTGCAGCGCAGGTAGCTGTTCACCACCTCGTCGGTGAGCAGGTCGAACGGGTCCAGGCCGTCGAGCAGCGATGCCGTGCCGGCAGGCGAGCGAGTTGCCGAGGCGGCCGCCGCCGGCTCGCCGCCAGCCGCACGATAGGGCTGATGTGCACCGCTGGATGCCGCCGGCGGCGACGGGTCGTCGTCCTGTCTCGGCCGCTTCTTGGGCCTCCGGTGAATGGCGCTGGTTCCGGGCGGTGGAAACTCGCAGAGATCCGCCCGACCTGCTGCCTTGCAGCGATCGCACGGCGGGGCGTCTGCGGCGCGTTAGCAGGCCCATGGCAAGGCAGGTGGGACGCGCGAACCGTGATGGATGCATCGCTGCTTTGCGCTTCTACAGGACACGCACGCGACCGGATTCCGCATCGCAAAGACGGAGTGCAGGCATCGATGCCGTGGTCGCGGGCCACGACAGCCTCGTCCTCTTCTTCAGCTCGAGCCGGGGTCGGGGTCTGGCTTGGCGACTCTCTGCTTTTGCGCCGACGTCCATGGTCGAACGTCCTCCCATCTCGCGTGCACGAAGAGTGTGCTGTTCTCTCTTTCGCAATTCCGGCTATGCTTTGCTTACTAGGATGGACTCGATGACCATGTTCTTGAAAACGCCCTTCGGCTGCCCGCGGCGGGCGTGTTTGCACCTCAAACGTTGCCAATGTCGGCACTGCCAATCGTTCTTCTCTAGGCTCCATGGGGAAGTCGTCTCTAGAGGCGGGTTCCAGCTTACTCGCTGCGTCCGTGGTGTATATGCGTACGACCTGGGCCTCTGTGGAAAGCGCTGAGCCTATCTGCGAAAAATAGATAATCAACACCTTGCATTTTTCAATGGTCGCCATTTTGGAGACCACAAATTAAATGGCAATCGCTGCGTTGCTGCGAGAGGTTTGGTCGATGCTTGGTGTCATAAACATTCATTGCTTGGCAAACCCCCCTGTCCGCGTTCCGAGAGCATTGTGTAGGTACATAGCGAGGTAAGCTCCGTATTCTTATCCGTGTTTTTGATAGTTGTGCTGCAGTCGCCTGATCTCTGCTATATATGCCTTTGTAAGTTTGTACGCTCCCCTCGAGCTCCTCGGCGGGCGTCACTGACAAGGATTCGCAGAATAGTACGCAGTATGCACTGGGCGAGCATGCCAAATCTTGAATCCTAAAAGATATTCGCTTTTCCACCATGTATATGAACCGTTCACGCCCTCGTTGCCCTGGTTTGTGCTCTTGCCGGTCTTCCTTGCGCCCCCACCACTCGCTCCCTAAACCCTGATCAACCCTCCCAATTCAACCTCAACACCAAGAAGAGGTAGTCCGCTGGTTAAGCGTGCTCAATCCACATGACGCGCGCCAAGAGCCGCTCCTGTCGCCCGCCTGTATACATTGCCCGCGCGACACTCGCCCTCTTGCTCCCCACCTCACCCGCGCACTGTGAACCATCAACCCCAGCGAAAGCCCTCAGCTCAGTTTCACCGATACCCCATAGTACTCGATCCTTCCCTTTACTCACATCTCGTCTCACCCCGCGCACTCTGCGATCAGTATCAACATCGCCACTCAGCATTGTTGAATTGGTCTCTCAGGCCGCGACTCTTTCATTACCCTTCCTTTCTCCGACGTGTGGACTTGTGGCGAGGTGGTTCACGATGTTGGAATCCAATACCCTCGGTGTGATGCACAATAACACGCTCCAGGCGTGGTGTCAATCGCTCAGCAACACGCTGAATTCGTGGCACGGTTTGGCAAAGCAAAACCAGACCATCCGGAACTTCAACCAATTCACTCGGAATATCTGGAGTCACGCCCATCTCCCGGGCACGCAGGAGATCTCACGCGAGATCTTCGAACAGGCAGCACTGAAGAAGCCGTGGAACCGCAAGCGTACGACCGAGAAGCACGGAAAACGCCCTTGTGGTGATACCGAGGACGTAAGTCGTAGACTGGTACATGCAATACACAAGCTAACAGTGTGCTACAGTCTCCTTCGAGCAAACGCCGAAAATTGACCCCCGTCATCTTTCCTAGTTGGGCAACATATGAAGCCTCAAACGCGGGGTTTCGCGTAGTGCCGGCAGACCATGATCTTTGGAAGGCAGGCCAGAAGAAGCTGCGGGAGCTCATCAAAATCCGTGCGTCGTTGGAGACCCAGCAGCTTTCGACTGTCGAACGCATCAAGGGGATAACCGCTGCAACGCGGCAGACTATACTGTTACGATGGGCTCAGACCTTGGTCCTACCTAGCAATTACCAGACACCGACTTCCATCAAGATCGCCCTCGATTATATCGTCAAACAACTTCCTAACGCTCAGCTCACGAAGAACTGGCAGTCCTACATCGACTTGTGCGGTGATTGGGAGGAAGTATGTTGGCTATTGGATACTGCGACCAGCCAGGACATTCGGAACCCTCTGTTCCTCGAGGTGTGCGCCGCTTTCATACAGAAGGTTTACGAGTCTGCTCGCTACTGTTACCAAAATGGTATGGGATTCCTCGGCCTGCCGTGGTCGCCTGTGACACGATTCGTCGGCTTACTCGAGACTTCACGACCGGTGAATTCAGCCCTCAACGATAGCCCGTTCACGACCACGATCATCCGTCATCTGGCTCAGCTACAATGGTACAACTTCATGCCTTACATGGACCCAGTCCCACAAGGACTGGAGAGCCTACGAGTAGTTCGTCGCGCGCCGTGTCAGCCTGTGACTGTAAAACTTACTCGCAAGCTATCTCCACCCGGCGCAGAGGTCGACGATCATAAACCCGACACAAAAGACGATGATCAGAAGCCCGACGCAAAAGGCGACGGTCAAAAGCCCAACGCACAAGAAGAAGCGCAAGACGACGAACTCAAGGAAAAGAAAAGGTTAGAAGAGGAAGAGAAAAGGCTGATGGAGGAATACAAAAGACAAGTAGAGGAACTGCTAGTAGGTTATCCTTGCATTCTTGACGATGCACGACGAGGAGAAGAAGAGCACAACTGGGCCCGGGTCAAGGAGGCTCAAACTCTGCAAGACTCTGTTTTCCATGTGGTGGCGAGCAGCCCAGCCAGCTGTGACGATGATCCCGAATTCGTTCCTGGCGGGGTAGAGTCCTGGGGGATTGGACCGTTAATGGTCAGTGAAGTTGGAGTTTCGAAAGCAGAGTTGGCGACCCGGTGCGTCGAGGCCATACTTCAGCTGGACAAGATCGACGACTATGCCACTGGGCCCGAACCAAAATCTGCCTTGTACAGCACGATCCTTAGGCCTCTCTGCCGAGGTTTCTACACCTTACTGAAGTTTCAGACGCCACCCGAAGAGTTTCTTGGTATCGTCAAGGCTGTTTGTCCCCTCGATGAAGTTAAGCGGATCCTACGCGGCGAGAAGATTACCAAGGTGATCAATGAGGCACCTGAGGAGTCGGAGACTTCTCCAGCAGCTTGGCTTAGAGGGTCCGACCTCATGGTAATGATAGACTACATTGTCGATATCTTGGTTGACGCTCAATTCCCTGCGGATGACTGGCCAAAGCCACAGCTTAAGGGGTTTCCATCCGGCGCTTGGTTTACTGGCATCCCCTCAGTTCCGGTATATGCCCATTCGGACATCTCGAACGACGATCCAAACGCCTCGGTTGCTGATGCGCACTCTGCTTCCGATATACCCTCTGCCGACCGTAACCCTCCCGTCGTGTTTACCAAAGCTGAGGACAGCGAAGATGATACCCTGGAGCTTCAGGAATTCCGTAAGGAGTACATTGCCGAAATCTCTCAGCGACTTTACGAATCCTCTGCCAAGTCTAACTGTACCTCTGCCGCCGTTGATTTTGACATTGGAGCAGATGCACGATCTGCAATTCCCGCATCCTCCACAGCCGACCACACTGAATCTACCTCAGTTGTCGAGACCCAAGATGAACAGAATGAGGGAGCCAGTGCTGACGACCATGGCTTCCAAGAAGGCGACGTTGAGGGCGACGACGATATGCAGAGCATCGGCTCTGAAGAACCTAGTTTAGTGATTGCCACCCTGGGCAAGGACCCTCACGCTCCAGTGCCCATTCCTGTTTGCCAGAAATGGGTGGATGCGTACAATAGAGTGAATGGTGAGGGCGCAGCTGTCCGCTTTAAGGATGACAAAGAGCTCCGGGAGACTTGCCCGCGAGACTGTTCCTCTTTCGAAGGCTCCGAGAAGAAGCCTGGCTCCTGTAAGGGCTTGCATCCCGACATGCAGCTACCTGGTCTTTGCCCGTACTGGTTGAAGAACAAGTGCAATAATGTGGACTGTGCATTGGCTCATGACGATCCGTTGTATCCGCGTAACATGCATCTGGCAAAGATCGATCCTAAAGAGCATCCCAAGCAGCAGATGGTTTGTCCATATTGGCAGAGTGGTAGTTGCAAACACGAAAAGAACGGAACTGTGTGTCTGCTTCTGCACCATCTACCACACGGCAAGAGTAAGTTCATTTGTCCATTCTATAAGAACGGTTCGGAATTCTCCTGCCGAAATCAGGACGACAGGTGTGCAGATCAGCATGATACAAACGCACCCAAGCGACCTGCGCTCTCTTTGTCGCTTTATTACTCCACTCTGTTTGATCCAGTTTCGCCTGTCGACCAGCCAGATCGAAGGCCTAAGAGTTTATCTCAGCGTTCTTCTGGAGGGGGAGTAAAGGTCCTGTGCCTAAACAAGGTACAGACCGGAACGTGCTGGCGAGGCGACGAATGTTGGCTCGAGCATGACCTTACAGGTGTGGAGCTCACATGGACTAAGGATCCCCTGCATAGGCCTGATGTCCTGACCATTTCGGACAAGACGGGGTTCCATGAGCCGGTAAAGGAGACCCGAACGGCGCCTCGAGCCGATCCGAAACATCTTGATATGTGCCCTCACTATTTCAAGTTTGGAGAATGTTATTATCACTCCCACGGAAACCGGTGCTGGTACAAGTTACACACCCATGAGGAGCCTACGGAAACTGGAGACGCAGAGGCTGAAGTCCAACAATCTAGCGACGAAGAGTACATGACGGTTAGCACGTGTGAGGCTAGGACTCCATCTACTGCGCCGTCAACAGAGCCAGAGTGCATGGAGCATGAAGAGCATCCTGATATTATGCAAACACCAGGTCCGAACATGTTCATGAATCCGAATATGATGCCATCCTTCCCCTTTGGGCCTGGCTCGCTCGACGACCCAGTGGCTCAAGCCAATCGAGATTTTGAGCAAAACGGTGCCGCTCTTTTTAGTTTCTTTGGACAACAGCCGGGCTTCTTTGGACAACAGGACTACGGTGCCTCAAACTACAACGGTTTGCCTGGGACCTCCGGACAGTTTGTGCCGCCGAACGCCTTTGGACAACAACTGCCTACGGATAACAGCCGGCGAGGAATCACCTGTTACTATTGCTTCAAGCAGGGTCACAAGAAGTCATCCTGCTACAAGAAGAATCATGATGAAGCTGAAGGTCGTTATCTCGATTCCAATCCCGATGGTCAGGACCCGTTCATGCAACAACCAGGCCAGATGATGCGACCGATGCCCCCAATGTCACAGCCTACACCTCTCCAGACGAATTCCAATCCATTCGCGCTACAATCATCACCGGCGTTCATGCAGAATTCGTCTCTTCAAGGCATGTCACGCAATTCTCGTCTATCGGTTAAGCAAGGGCGTCGATCAGGCTCCACTCAGCAGACTCAGCAAGAACTCAACCCTGCACAGAACCTTGCAGGACGGGTAACCCACGATGGGTATCAGCAGGGCAACAAGCGCAAGGCGGACGATGGAGCCCATTTTGATCCATCCAAACGCGCTAGACTAGGTAAGTTTCATTCACAATCTACTAAAATTTGTAGCTGCTAACGGTACTTTTTAGATGCGGACAATCGTGGGAACCGCAATTTTGCAACTCCCCACGGTCGTCGTGCCTCTAATAGAGGCTCATCGGGTCCTCATGCCTCTGGTAAGGAACGCCAGAATCCGTACTGAAGACTAGAGTGCTGACACTGATCCAGGACGACCTGCGGGCCTACCGCGCATGCCTCTTCAGAATGCGAACGGCTTTCAAATCCGCGGAGCTGCCGGTCCCCAAGGCAACCGGCAAGATGGGTTCCATTCTGAGCACGATAGACGCAACCGGCGCGGACCCGCCCAACCGCCGCGAAATGCACGGTGGTCATAGACGTTCTATCTAGGACGTCACAAAAATGGCAGCGGACGAAACCGTCGGAGTCTTTCACGCCCAAGTCCATCACCCCCTAGCCCTCCAACGTCCCCCCTCGCGCAAAAAGGTTACCACCCGTCGGAGCTCGCCGGATCGAGAGTGCACGCTCGATTCGGTAAGTGGGCGCCTGATGGCTAGGAGGAACACCTAGCTCGACGGCGTCTGTCGATGAACGTGGATGAATTTGCGACTACGAGGGTGATAATGGGGTTACTCCAACGAGAAGCGTGACATCGGTAGCGTGACGATCATTAAAAAAAAAAAAAAAAAAAAAAAAAAAAAAAAAAGGAGGAAAAAAGGGGAAAAAAAAAAAAAAAAAAAAGGAAAAAGAGAGGGAAAAGGAAAGGGGGGGGGTGGGAAACGGAGGCAACAAAGCAAAAAAAAAAAGAAAAAAGAAAGAAGAGAAAAAAA
>JASEKS010000220.1:159331-179617 GCA_030770415.1 Pleoardoris graminearum
GTTAGGTAGCCTTAATATAAAAGGCTTATTTTTTTTTTAAAAAAAAAAAAAACTAAATAATTAGAAAGAGTTATAAAAGAAAAGGGTTAAATAATTAATAAAAATAAAAAAAAAAAAATTATAAAAAAAAAAAAAAAAAAAAAAAAAAAAAAAAAAAAAGGAAAAAAAAAGGAAAAAAAAATAAAAAAAAAAAAGAGGGAAAAAAAAAAAAAAAAAAAAAAAAAAAAAAAAAAAAAAAAAAAGGTAGAGAAAAGGGACGAAAAGAAGAAAAAAAGCTTCTTACTATGCGGTAAATGACAAGCGAGTGGGATTCTCACAGTTGCAACGGGATCAATGGCGATCAAAGAGGCAGTGCGGAGCCTAAAAAAAAAACGCAAAGAGAAAGAGTTTCCGTTCGACAGAGACTACGGTACACGGTCACGGCGCACGGCGCACGGTCACGGAACTGACCACGACTCACGGTTTTGGCACAATCACGATGGCGCAACTTCGTGAATTTACAGACTTGCACGGCGTCTTGCAGATTGGAGATGTGCCACGGGAGCTCGCAGGCCGGCTCGAATTTTCGCTCGATAGGCGATTAGCGATTTTGCCTTTCCGAAGGCCCAGTGGCGTTTGACGGAGTACTGGGGGTTCTATGAGCCCTAGGAGTTTTGAGTCAGCTTTGTGAGTCAGCTTTGTGAGTCAGCTTTTGTGAGTTAGTTTTGTGGGTAAATTTTGTGCGTCTTGGAAGTTGTATAAGTCTTGTAAGTTAATCAATTTTATAAGTTTTATGAGTCCTACACCCTATAAAAATTTCTCGCTGTCAAGATACCGATCATGAAATTCCAGTTACGGGGCTTACTTTTCTAAATATCAATTGTTGAGGTACAGCTGTTACTGTGGTCCATTGTGGCTACTAGGCACCTATCCTATTGAGTTTTTGTCGCACGATATGTGAACGTCGCTTACGACAGAAACGAAGATCCTAGTAGTCACCTTCAGCAGAGCATACACATCTTGCGCGAGAGACCATAATCCCATGAAGCTTAGTGCGAGGGTGTTATGATATACTGGAGTCGTACGCGGGCTTTGGAGATCACCACCTTCCCGTCTTTGTTTGCTACCGTACTGCGTTCCCTCGCTACGTTGCCGCTTTTGGACGAAGTCATAGTGTACCTCTCGTACTGGGTCTTTTTATTCGCAAAGGAGACACTCTTTCCTTTGCTTTCAGAGACATGCAGGAGATACGATCCCTCCCCACCTGCTTAAGACATACGCTGACTATGTACCCGCAGGGGTGGCCACCGCAACAATGGAATGTGCAATAATGGATGTAACGGTGGGGAAGTAACTATCGGAAGTTTGGGCGTTGGCTGTCGTAACGGCTACCAAAACGCTTACTGTCAGATCAGTCTCGGTGTGCTCGCGTACAACCAATGTTCTTGGCAGGGATGGGCACCGCATTGTCACTCACTGAGTGGAAAGCCAGCAGTCTGCCCGAAGGAATTTTCAGACAGGCTTTTTGCGGCCAGTAAAGGCTATGGAGGTGATCCGGCATGCGAAAGAGATAAGCCCCCTGGTGCATCAACTACACACAACGCTGATGTCATGAATGATTAGGTGCAAAAAGCTTCTGTTGCCACGGCATTCCCTCGGCGTTCACCAACTGCCAATGGCACGAGAATCGGGCGCCCAATGGCGATTGCTCCTTACCGACGTGTCCGCTGGCCAGATCAGACTAGCGATTCATAAAGGTAACTGTCAGAAGGGCGGTGAAAGCGCATTCTGCTGCGCTGGATCAGACCCTCCACCCAGGAGAGACGATCCTTTAACGAAGATTTAGCCTGAACCATCATCTACACCACCGCCCAGTTCTACGGCTGCTCCGCCTGAGATGTCTACACCTGCTCCAGTTCAGTCTGATTGGCTAAGAAGAGTTGAAGAGTTCCACCGCGCCGTCCAATTGTAAGTAGTGGTTTCCTTCACATAAGCTACGTTGCTGATTGAACAAGTTATACCAAAAACCGTGGCACTGATCAATGCCAGACGGAAGGATGGCCTTGTTCCAGGCCAATATTCTTGGACGATAAAGAACGCCTACGCTAATCGCAGGGGTGACAGCGAAATGGGGAGCGATTCAGAGGATCGACCAGTGATGCTTGACACTTTTCTGGACAACCTCGCTGACTTCTCAGCAGCGTCCGAACCTCAAGCACGGTGTGACAGTGCCAGGAATACCATGACCGGTTTTTTTTGAAATCGGTTTCGGACCCCAACATGCGCGAGCCTTTGCCGCAATACCGACAGATGATCGAGATATGGGTGGGATGCTGATGTGGCCAGAGGTGATGAAGAATTAACCTTTAGCGGCTTCAGGAACTATCTTCAAGCCTACGGCACCATGCCCACTGGCATTATTGACCAGATCTCGAGGGATCCGACATCGTTTAGCAGCAAGGCGAAGATGCGTAAAGATTTTATGAAGTTCCTCTGCGTTTCCTCCAATCTAACCTCGTAGCCGACAATAATTTTTCTATAATAATCTATATAGTAATCTCGCGATCTATATTTAATACGCTAATTATAGATTATAGTAAATTATTTTTTTAAAATATTTTACCCCTTTTAAAAATTAAAATACGCTTTCTCCTTTTCTATTAGTATTTTATAATAAAAGGTATTTTATAAATTTTTTATAAGGCGTTCTTTATAGTCCTTTTTAAAGAGCTCTTTAATTTTAAATAATTTATTTTTAATATACTATACTAAAAGTTTTATTAAAGTTAGTTATTTATTATAAGAAAGAGGTAGTTATTTACTTACTTATATTAAATTCTAATCTTAAATAGTAATATAATAGCTAAACTAGTATAAAAAGCTAAATTTATAGTTTAAAGTTATTATTAAAGTCTTATTTAGCTTTACGTATATACTTATAGAGATTCTCTTTAATTTACTACTTTTTATCCTTTTTAAGGAGTCTTAAGTTAAATAAAGTATTCGTATAGAGTTTATAGAACTATTTATTAATATATTATTTATTTAAATAAAATAGTAGTATAGCTGTTCTTAAAATAACTATTATTATTAAATAGTATAATAATTATAGAAATAAAAACAGAGGATATAGATAGGTATATAATAAATAAATAAAAAATATATATATATAGAGTAGTCTTATTAACTATAGTTTATACTTTTAAATAATAACCTTAATACTATCTTATTAAATTTATTAATTTTTACTAGTACAGTTACTTCGCGCATATATATTATTATCGCCTAGAGAGGACCTCGTAGCCGACTATTCTAGGGCTATCCTCTCTAAATAATAATAATACATATACGCGAGGCAACCGTACTAGTAGAAGTTAATAGATTTAATAAAATAGTATTAAGATTATTACCTAAGAGTATAAACTATAGTTAATAGTAAAAAAGGGTATATAAAAATATATATAGATTCTTTACCTATTTACTATTTACTTATTTATATATCCTCTATTTTTATTTCCACGATTATTATACTATTTAATAATAATAGTTATTTTAAATATAGTGATACTACTATTTTATTTAAAAAAAATTATATATATTAATAAATAGTATTATAAACTTTATACTAATATTCTATTTAATTTAGGGCTCCTTAAAAAGAGTAAAGATTAGTAAATTAAAATTTTTTTTATAAATATATATATAAAGCTAAGTAAGACTCTAAAGGCTATTTTAAACTAAAAATTAAGTTTTTTATACTAGTCTAGCTACTATACTACTATTTAAAATTAGAATTTAACGTAGGTAAGTAATTATCTTTTATAATAAATAACTAACTTTAATAAGACTTTTAGTATAGTATATTAAAAATAAGCTATTTAAAATTAAAAAACTCTTTAAAAAGGACTATAAAAAATTCTTTATAAAGGACCTATAGAATCTGTTTTATTATAAAATACTAATAAAAAAAAATATACTTTAACTTTTAAAGAAAATAAAATATTTTAAAAAATAATTTACTATAAGTTATAATTAGCGAGTTAGGTATAGATAATAAAATTACTATATAGATTATTATAGGAAAATTATTATAGCCATCCTAGGGCTAATCAACATCGGCGACAACAAAAATCGACAAAACCCAGGCTCCTTGGTCTCTCTTGTGCATCGGATCATTGACAATAATCCGGTGGTCAGCAACGGTGGCGGAGCGGGTGTTCCAACATTCGGCGATGTTGTGGCCGGTATTCTGACGGGTGAGCCCTCTCCGGGCGATTCTCGGCTGTTCAATATATTGAAATTACACGTAGGTGCACCCTCGCTGCATTACGCTATGTGGTTGGTACAATGGTCGTACAGAAGACGGTGGCAGGCCCACCCGACCACAAGGGTAAACCCCCAACTGTTATGTTGCGTATCAGCAACCCATTGATCTCCTGCTAGGCCAGCCCTCGAGCTAGCATTTTGGATCGGGCCAAATGCTAGGCAAACCGACATATAAACTGAAGGCCAGTTCCAATTGAATCGTTATCGAACAAGGTATGGGCAATTCTGCGATCGATGGGTTGTTTTGCACTTGCACTTCAACGGCGAGGATCCCCAAGCGATGTTCGCTCTATCCTCGAACTGGCATACGCATATTGGAATAGTAAGTCACACTTCCTTTTCAGCTCCGTCTCCAGTTGCTGGAGTAAAGGAAGATCGCTAACGGGTACGACAGAATGCCATTAACTATGATGCACGCTACAAGTGGGTTAGAACCCCGCGGCGAGCCGTGGAGAGTCGATACGACAGATCGTGCTGCCATCAGCCAAACTTCTGTATATGGCTGTCCTGATGTTGGTGGTCCACCTGGTCGACCTATACTTTACAGTGGCCCGAAGTCTATAGGCCGACAGGCGTGGGTATTCCTACCCCTCACGCAGGAGCTCCAACGAATGACCTTATCCGGTTCGTTACGCTACTCTACCAGGACGGGCATTTGAGTTACCCAGGTATCTCTCCGCTACTACGAAATCCTGCTAGCGTATCCCATAGTGATCCTAGCTTACCCATGGGAAGAGAACTGGAACGCGGATTTGGGTGGCACATATCTAAATGGGCTGCATGCATGGAGAGAGGTAACGCGACCACTCAATTGCCGTGAGACACTCGCTACGTATCCCTTCAAGCTTCCCTTCGTAATGGGATGAATGACTGATGGGATGCGCTATATTGCGTACATATAGCCCGGCCATCAGATGCGTGGCCGATCCTTCAAACCCTGCTAGCAATCCCACAGCCAATCCTCCAGCGTAATCGCCACCGCCGCACGATGAACAGAAGGCACAATTTAATCAAGGTGTTTCGTTGATGCCAACGCCAACAACTACGGCTTGAACCATTATGGATGGACCATCTTTGAGAAAAGTTACCGTTGCAGCGAAACGCGCCTGCTGCGTAAAGGGCATAGTGTTTTTGACTAGGTGTATGAGTTAATATATATTTCTTTGTTATTTGCGATATTCCGTTCGGGGTCAGAATGCTTCTTTTTATCGATCGATTGGTCGAATAATACTAATGCTTGGACGTTTTCTGTATCCAGGCGGTGCTGAACAGCACACCTCTTCTGAAGCATTTCGCTATCAGGCCTATGGTACTATGGGTATCCCTGGTATGTATTACAGCGACTAGTCATTTCCGAAAAAGGCTTCGTAGGAGCGTCCATAACCAACCCTTATTGGAATGAGGCCTTCTTCTTACGTCTTGTTGTTTCCCATGCGTGACGATTAATAACCATCGAGAATGTATCCACGCAGGGTACCCCAAAGAGCTGTATGGCTTTTTAAAGCCTACTAAAGTCAATCGGGGAATGTGTATGCTGTAATCGCGATGTCCAAAATTTTCCTTGCACCGCTAACAATGTAATATAGGTGTGCTTTGCCGCATGTCGTAATTTGTTGTGTCCTCGTGCACTTCTCCAAGCCACCGTCTCGCTGGTCGTTTCGTAAATAATATGGTCTAACGAGACCTGCTTCGGTAATTATTGGATAGTGCTATTACAAAAGCTTGCAGTCCAGCTTGTGTTTAAACATGTACTTTGGGGCATAGGGCCATCCGTAAGCTCATCTTCACAGGCTTTTCAGTATAGCTAATACGCTCTGCCTAAAGAAGAGCATTGCGGCTCAGCATGTTATGTTGATCTCGCGAACGCATTCTAGGCAAAAAAATTTCGCCACATGATTAGTTTGGTACTGTCTAGAACTTCTCATATGTAATATTAGAAATGAAACATCATAATTTAACAAAAATTGCTAAGTTTTCCGGGCAATATGATCGTAGCGTGTTGCCGCAAAATTCGTTATTAAGGCGCACGGCTGTATATCATTGATACGCCATTCACTCATGTTCTCCTGCCAAGCCGCGCAGGGTCCGTTGGTGAAAGTAAGCAGCGTGGCCTAAGTACCATTCACCACGAGGATACAAGAGTAAAAGTATCCTGCTCTCACCCGTATTTCTTACCTCAACGACCACGATTTGTCCCCTGTCGTCCCTTCATTTGTACTCAACCGTTTGTCGCCAAAAAACGCCGAACGCTTTCAAACATGCCGCGTGGCGAGAAGATAGTTCTCGGTGAGATTAGCGCCCCAGAGGATCGAGTCATTCGAGTTACAAACTTCCACTGGGATGCCTCTGATGACGAAATTTACAACTTCTTCGATGGATATGCTGTGGTGGACTGGAAGCGCGCCGTTAACGCCAAATCCGGTAAGAAAACGGTGGCTTACGTACTCTTAAGTACACTCGACGAAGTCATCCGTGCGATCGAAGGGCTTCATTTGAAGAAATTACTGGGTCGGCAAGTAAGGGTCATGCGTGCCAAGGGAGGTTTCAAGCGTAAGTGAAACTTCATCGCAGTGAATGTGAGGAGCTTACTAAGTTCATTTGCGTAGTGACGAGCTCGGGTTTACTCAACCTGACCGACGCCGAGCACAAAAATAACGTCACAGACCACTTTGAGGCTTCTGCGGGTCCAATTCCACCCACATTTATGCCCACGTCAGACAATACGTCCTTCCCACCTCTTTCAACCAACCCCGAGCGTACACCAGCCCGTCCACTCCAGTATAATACCCTCGTCCGTGCGCCATATGGGCCACCCGCTCGGATCGAGGATCGACCATCCGAGATGGTGTTTGAATCTCGTCATCGCCGTCCCAACCATGCTCGCCTCGACGGTCCGGAGCATCGGGTGCTGCTTATAAGCAAGCTACACCCGGAGGCGAACCGGAACGCTGTTGAACTGTTCTTCCAAGGCTTCAAAATTGTCGATTACAAGCGAAAATGGAATAATCGCCTTGGGAAGTACAACAACACTGCGTTTGTGCTGTTCGAGTCTGTTCAAGAGCGCGACCGGGCAAAAGCTACAAAGGACGGACAAAAGATTTTTGGTAGAGCAATCAGCCTCGAAGTTGCTACTAGGGGCACTAAGGTCAGCGATACTGGCTTCACGCACGAAGACGGTATCGTGCCACCGCCTTCGCAACTTCTCTCCGGGGACCAGTTTGCGCAGAG
The DNA here is from genome assembly GCA_030770415.1 of Pleoardoris graminearum. NCBI lineage: Eukaryota > Fungi > Ascomycota > Dothideomycetes > Pleosporales > Didymosphaeriaceae > Pleoardoris > Pleoardoris graminearum. The sequence goes on from JASEKS010000220.1 coordinate 166,865, forward strand.
CTACTACTCTCAGCCGACTTCATTCGACCCCGTGAACCTCTCCCTTGAGTCTCCTCGTCAGTATGACGGATCAGACTCGGGAAAAGGTGAGGCCCCCCCCGTCAGTATTCGTAGTCGTGATGAACAGACCCGCGACGACATCAACCGCACGCAATGGTGTGCTCATTCCGCCACGAAGAACATCCTACTGAAGGACAAGCGAGTCAATATTGCCGATCATATTAGCCCGACGGCGTCGGTCCCTCGCTCCACGCAAATTGCCCAGGACCCCCATGGCGTCGACGATGCGCAACCCGTCTTCTTCCGTAATCCTTGGATTGAAGCGCACCTTCCAACAGGTGATCAGTTAGCAGCTCGTCGTGGACTCGGCCCTTGGAACCTGGTGGGAAACGACAGTGAGGATAAGCGATATAACATTGTTACGGAACTCGAGTGGTACTCCTTCCAACAGACCGGACACATCAATCATTACAATTAAGTCCGGAACTAAGGGAACCAGTGCTTAAAACAGAACAAGCCTGCCTGACTTTTCAGACGTTGTTGAATGTATAAGGGTGAGGACGATGGGAATTCTCAGGGCGTAGTGGTACAATAGAGAGGCAGGTTCGGGGATCACGTTATTGTAAATATGAGAACAAGTATTGGGAAAGGTATCTAAAAAGCGATCTAGAAGCTCTACATGTCCTGTCAAGAAATAATAAGTACGTCTAGGCCTCGATTAACGGGTACAAACACACTGAGGGAACTCTATTCTATATGTTATGTTATTCTATCAGAACGGCTTTTGATAAGTAAAAATAAATTATATCTATATTTATATTAAGGTATACTTATAGTGAGAGGGTGTGTGGCTTAGTAGATAACACACCTAGCTGCCTATAATAGTAATATTATAGGTTATAAGTTCGAATTTTATTTTCGTCTAATTTAATCTACTATTTAATTAGTTTAGTTTACAGTTTTAAACTTATCCTAATTTAGTTAGCCTATTACTTAATTAAGTTAGTTAAATTATTATTTTAGATTAGTATAGTAATTTAACTTAATTAAGAAAAAACTATACCTAGTTAGAGAAGTAGATTATACTTAAATAAAATAAAGGTATGCATATACTCCTTCTTTTTTAAATTACCTTTTCGTCGCCTATACAGCCACTACAGCCACACCCTTTTATTTAATTAATATATAAATATATACTTAAATAAAATATTTAATTATTTTAATTTACTAATTAATTATATTAAAACATTTACTTATTATATTATTTTTTTATATAATAAAATTACTATAAGTAACTACCTAATTAAGGAAAAAAACTCTATATACTATATAATTTAATATCTAGCTCTTAAAAATACTATAATAAATTTTAAAAAAAAATAGCATTTAATAGTTTTGTAGCTTAGTAGAGTTTATTACTTTATATAATAATTTATACTTATATATCTACTATTATAAATTTATACTAAGTAGATATTTATAACAAAAAAATACTTATATATTATAATTATAATACGTATTATAGTATTTAAACTATTATTTATTAATAATATTATACTACTATTTTATAACTATAATATACGCTTTTAATACATTAAAAAATAAAATTTTAATAAAATATATATATTAAATCCACTTTAGTTTATACTATTTTTTATATTTGTATATTAATTAAATAAATAGTGTGGCTGTGGTGGCTCGGGGCAACTAAAAGAAGTTTTAGTCTATACTATAAAATATAATATATACGTTAACTTTTTAAATTAAACTAAATAAATAAGAAATATAAAATAGTAAGTAACCGACACATTAAGTATAAAGGTATACACATACTCCTCCTTTTTTAAAACCCCTTTTAGTCACCTACACAGCCACCACAGCCACACTTTTTATTTAATTAATATATAAATATATAAAATAGTAAATATATTTAATATAATTAATATATTACTATTTATCTTTATAGATAACTCGTAAAAGGTAATACTTATATAAAATAATTTTATACTTATAAGTAAAAATTACTTAGTCTAACTAAAAGAAAAGCTATTTAAATAAATAAAAAGTATACTAAAAATATTCTATTTATAAGCACTACTAAGTAAAAAAAAAATATTAAAAATACTATAATTATACTTTTTTTTTTTTTTTTTTTTTAAATAAATCTACGCTTTTAGCGTAGTACCTATATTTTAAAAAAAAAAATTTTTAAAATAATTTTATAAAAAATAAAAAAATTAATTAAAATTTTTTAAATATAATTTTAAAAAAAATAAATAAAAATTAATATACAAATAATATAAAAAATATTTATTATTAAAATATTATAAAATAGTAAATAGAAAAAAAAAAAAAAAAAAAATTTAAATAAAAAAAAAAAAAAATAAAAAAATTTAAATTATAAAAATTATTAAATAAAAAAAAAAAATTAAAAATAATATAATTATAATTTTTTTTTTTTTTTTTTTTTAAATAAATCTACGCTTTTAGCGTAGTACCTATATTTTAAAAGAAATAACTAGTATAATACTTTTATAGGTCCTATAAAACGGCTCTGTAATATTTTTAGTATAATAATAAAAGACGTAACGCGCGATTATATAACGCGTATACTAAAAATAGTTTATTATTATAATAAGTTAAAATAGTAATGCGTAAATAAGCGTTATCTTTTAATTTAGTACGGAGCGTCTATTTGCAAAAAAAAAAAAAAATATAATAATAATAGTTTACGCTATCGCTAGTATACTATAAAGTATTAATATACGCCGGCGTCCCTAAACCAGCTATAGTAACAATACAAGGAAATATAAAATAGACTATTTATAAAACTATAGCTCCTTATAACACCCTATAACAACAGAATATATAGTATATATAACATATACAGTATATATAGTATATATAGTATATATAGTATATATAGTAAATATAGTAAATATAGAGTAATTCTAAACTAGCGGGCCGTATATCCCTATATACTATACTAATATAGAGGCACCGAACGTCTTAAATTAGTTTAATAGTATAACTTATATAAAACTAAAATATACTACCTATAATTTTAGACTCCTTATAAGCTAAACTACTATTTTTATTACCAGCTAACACGCTCTAAGTATTATAATCTAAAAATATAACTACTTATATATTATCTATAAGTAGCCCTCTTACTAGTTACTAGTAGTATATATTACGGTATTACTAATAGTATAGCGTAGGCTTAAAACTATAGAGTATAGGTAAGAACCTAGTACGCGTAGGTAAATAAAAGACTAAGTTTTAAAAGCTCTTAGGTAATTAAAGGAATCTAGATTAGTAAAAGAATATAAAAAAGATAGTATATTATAAGGCAGCGTAGCTACCGTAGCTATAGTACATAGTAACCTTATTAAGATAACTATAAAAAATAGTAGCCTTACAGCCCTAGAGACAAGATAGACGTAACTAATATATATATAGGGTAATATAGGTAAATAGCACGGACGATATACAAGTATAAAAAGAAGAGAAAGGGGAGTTTTATAAAATGCCTATAAATATAGGTAAGATAATATAAAAGGTATAGGTATAAAAAAAATAGGTAGTCTATATTAAAAAAAAATAAAAAAGTCTCTGCTTATCGTAAACCTATTAATAAATACTATTATAACCTATTAGACCTAATTCGTTATAGTTAAAACTATATAATTATACTACTATATAAAATAATTAATTAATAAAAATAAGTTATAAAAAAAGTTGCTAGTAATTATAAAACTAGTATTACTAATACTAATACTAGTAACTATAAACTAGTTTTAATAAAGGCTTAAAGATTTTAGAATTATAATAATTTTTTTTAAATAAAGCTACGCTTTTAGCGTAGTACTTTTATTTTAAAAAAATAATTATTAACTATTATAGAAGTCCCTGTAAAATAGCTCTATAATATTCTAGATATAATAATAAGAGATAAAAATAGTGCGTAGTTATATATTAACGGGTTATACTAAGAATAGTTATAATAAATTAAAATAGTATCGCCCGCTTAATTATCTATAATAAGTTAATATATAATCTCTTTTAATCTAGTACTAGATATCTATTTATAAAGAAAAAAAATATAATAGTAATAACTCCTTACTTTTACTAGTATACTATAGGGTATTAATATACGCCGGCGTCCCTAGTACCACATACGTATATATATATAAGATAATAGAAAAAGTATAACTAGTAGTCTACTATACTCGACAGCTGTATTAGATTTCTTTATAAACGTTATATATACTATATACTCTATATTATATTATATATATATTTATATACTAATCGAATAAATAGTGTAGCTGTAGTGGCTCGGGGGCGACCAAAAGGGATTTTAAAAAAGGAGGAGTATATATATACCTTTATACTTAATGTGTCGAAATATTATATTATAATAGCCGAATAATTCTATAAAAGTAATACTTATAGTATTTTTTATATAACTAAATCTATCTTTATACTATTAATAATATCCCTTTTATTAAATACTTTTAAAATGCTTTAAAGTACTATAGTAAGTTTTAGCCTATATAAGTAGTTAAATAGTATAAAATAAATAGTAAGTCTAATAACTATAAACTATAACTTTATAGTAAAAATAGATAAGTATATACTATATCTATACAGCTATAGCTATAGTAATAGTAGTTATTACTAACTTATATAATCGCGATAGTAAAGGACCTTAAAAATTTTAAAAAGCCTAAAAATTTTATTATAAATACTAACCTAAACTATATATAAAAGTAAAAGTAGTAGCTCCTAGTTTTACTAAATTATTAGAATAATTCTAACTGTACTAAGTTTAAAAATAAAATAGTAATTATTATTTTAATAGTAGTATAACTTTTTTTTTTAAATAAAGCTACGCTTTTAGCGTAGTACCTATATTTTTTAAAAAAATAATTATTACAGGGGGGTGACATTTAAAAAACCCAAATTAAAAAAGTTACCTTTTTTAAAATAATATAACTTTTTAGTTATAAGGCCTAAAAATATAAGAATAATACTATTATAAAAAGAAAAACTAGTGTATTCTATTTACCCTATTAGGGGCTGCTTACTAAGAGGTTTAGGAGTAAAAAAAAATCAGTAAATATAGAAAATTTTTAGAGTAATATTTTAGGCTATTATAACTTTTTATTTAAGGTGTAAAATTTGCTTATTTTTATATATATTATAATAGTATCTATAATATATATATATATATAAAATATTTTTATATTTTTATATATTATTTATATAATTATATATAAAAGTCACTTTTTTAGATTTTTAATAATAAACTAGTAATAATAAATTACTAGTACTTAGTATAGTAGCCTTTAGCTTCTATAACTACTTTAGAACGGTTAGGGAGAGATAATATATAGTTATTAATAACTTTTTATAGTATGTTATTCTACTTTTTAATAATAGCTCTTTTAAAGGCCTCTATACTATCTAAATTTAATCCTATACCTAAATTGCCTCTATATCTTTTATTTAGTCTAGATTTTAATAAACCCTATATATTTTTAATAGGATTTAAATCTGGACTATAGGCTAGGTAAGGAAAAAGGCTAATTTTATTATTTTTAAACCAGTTTAAGACGTTTATTATTTTATAAATAGGGGCGTTATCTTATTAAAATTGCCAACCTAAAATAATATTAATATAAAGATTATAATTATGATATAATATATATATATATATATTATTATAATAATAAATATAGGGGTAAAAAAACTTTATAAAACTTACTACTTTTTATGTTCGGTTTAACTATAGAATTACGGACTTTATTTATATAGTCCTTACTAGTAAAAGAAGAATTATTATTACATATTTTTATAAACACTAAATTACTTTTTCTATCTATTTAAATTGCACCCTAAACTTATAGAGTAAGGTCTCGGCCTATAAAATAATTAATATAATTAATATTAAAAAACTAAAACTAAAACTTAAAAATATATAAAAAGTTATATATTTTAATATTTTAAAAAGTTAAAATAACTTACTACGTAATTGGCTAACAGCCAGTTCTGTTCCTATTTTATTATTACCCCTTTTTTTATAATATTATCTATTCTTTTATCCCCTTTGTATTGCTGACTTATTAGAACATATTATTTTATTTAAATTTATATTTTTTTATATTTTTTATAGTCTCTTTAGCGTATTTTATTCTTTTTTTAGCGTTTTCTTTCTTTATTATTGGTTTTTTTTTACTTATATTAATAGTATAACCTTTCTTTTATAAAACTCTTTGTAATTATCTAGTTATAATTTCTAAATTATTTTCTAATAGTATTCTTCTATTTTCCTTTTTAGGACTTCTAGTTAAGTCTCTATTAATAACTCTTTTATCTCTTTTAGTTAACTTTTTTATACCTCTATTATAGACTCTTTTTATATTATAATTCTTTTCTTTATTTTTTTCTTTATTTTTAATACGCCTTATAGCTTAATAAATAGTAGTAGGAGACTTTTTTAAAGTAGTAGCAATTATAGTAGAAGAGTTATTTACTTTTAAAAGTAAATTAACTTTATATTCGAGTTTTGAAAGATTTAGTATTATTTTAAGAGAATAGAAGTTTAGGTTTATAAAAGTAAAAAAATATTATAATATACTATAATATTAATAATATATTACGTAAGCAGTAATTATATAAACCTTAGTAAAATTTTTATAATTAATATAATTTTATTATTAGATTACTAATATACTTTAATAAACTGGTTACGTGACCTATACTAGTGCTAAAATAGTATAGTTAAAATTTTAGTAAAATATATTTACTAACTAAAAAGTTATAGAAACCTAAAAAAAGGGCTAAAAATTTTTTTATATTTACGTAATTTTAATTTATTATCTGTCCTTACTAAGCAGTAACTAAAACTCTTATAAAAATTTCCTTAACTTTTTCTTTAAAACGGTATAATTCACGTATTTTTAGGCTTAGTAATTAATTTTATATTAATTTTTAAAAATAGTAACTTTTTTAATTTAGGTTTTTTAAATGTTACCCCCCTGTAGTTACTATAGGAGTTCCTATAAAACGGCTCTATAATAATTTAAATATAATAATAGAAGATATAGTACATAATTATATATTAATAAGTATACTAAGAATACTATACTTAGTTATAATAAGTTAAAATAGTAATACGTAAGTAAGTATTACCTTTTAATCTAATACTAGACGTTTATTTATAAAAGAGAGAAAATCAGTAGTAATAGCTTAAGCTAATACTAATATACTATAAAATATTAATATACGCTGGCGCCCCCGCTACTATATATAAAAGATAATAAAAAAAGTATAACTAATAGTCTACTATACTAGGCAGCTATTTATACTTTTTTTTATAAATATTACTATATATACTATGTTATAATATAGCTAAATAACGTTATAGAAATAATAAGCATAATACTTAATATTTTACTAAATATATCTATATACTAAAGAAAAAAACTATTTTACTAGTAATTTTTAAAAAGCTTTAAAATACTGCGGTAAGCCTTAGGCTATTTAAGTAATTAGGTAGTACAGAATAAATAGTAAAAATAATACTTTTAGACTATAATTTTATAATATAAAATAGATAAGTATATATTATACTTACACGAGTACGGTAATAATAATTATTACTAACCTCTATAATAGATAAAGGCTATATTACTAATACTAACCTAAAATACGTTCTTAAATAAGAGTAATAGCTCCTAGCTATACTAAATAACTAGAATAATTCTAACTATATATATATATTTGTATTTATATATTTGTATATTAATCGAATAAATAGTGTGGCTGTGGTGGCTCGGGGCGACTAAAAGGGATTTTAAAAAAGGAGGAGTATGTGCATGCCTTTATAACCCTAACTATATAGAGTTTAAAAATAAGGTATTATAATATATAATAATAATAATAACTCCAGCACGATAGCTGCAAACCGTAAATAAGCTAGTAAAAAGAATATTAGTAATAATATAAAAAGAGCTATATATAAAATAGTAAATATAATAAATATAGTAATAATATATAGAGAGAAGGGAGGAGAGTGTTATAAAATACCTATAAGTATAGGTAAAATAATATATAATAGTTTAAATATAAAATATAATAATTTAGGTATAAAAGAAATAGGTAATTAGTATTTAAAAAAAATAAAAAAGTCTCTTTTTTATTGTAAAAAACCTATTAATAAGTGCTATTATAACCTATTGGACCCGGCCGTTATAGTTAAGCCTAAGTAGTATAACTATAATATATAAAAAATTTAGTAATAATAGTATTAGTAATAATACTTTAAGGCCTAGCCTAACGGTAAGAAGAGATAAAGCTATATATAAAACAGTAATTAATAATAACAGATATATATAGCAGATAATAAATAAGTATAAAAAAAAGGATTATAAAATATCTATAAGTATAAGTAAAATAATATATAATAGTTTAAGTATAAAAAAAATAGGTAAATAGTATAAAAAAAAATAAAAAAGTTCCTTTATTATTATAAACCTATTGATAAGTGCTGTTATAACCTATTAGACCTAGCGGTTACGATTAAGCCCGGTCTTAGCTTTTTAATAAAATTTATATTATCTATTATTTTATATAACTTTATTAGCCTCTTCTACTACTTTTTAATAAATTTTTTATTTAATTATAAAAGCTTATCTCTAACCTATTAGTACTAAAAGTAATAAAATATAATTTTTACTTCTTAGGACTACGTATCTTATATTTTAAGTATTAGTAGGTATTTAAGAGTAATAGTAACACTAACTTCTTATTAAAGTTTTAAAGTATTTTATTTTATTATATATTCTTTTATAAAATGTTTAAATTTTTAATAATTGTTACTATAAATATATACTATTTAAGAGTTATACTAAATATATAATTATAGAGTATTATACTATAGTTTTTTTTAATTTAGCCTTACCTAACTTTTTCTATATATTAAGTATAAAGGTATATACATACTCCTCCTTTTTTAAAATCCCTTTTAGTTATCTTAAGCTACTATAGCCACACTCTTTGTTTAATTAGTATATAAATATATTATATTATAATTATTTAATATACTATCTTACGCTAGTTATAGAAGATTAATTATTATATTTTTAAATCTAGTAAAGTATATATATATATTTTATATATATTAGAAGTATAATTATATATTACTAGTATTTTATTTAATATTAAGAGTGTATATAGTGGTTATTTTATATACTACTAAAATATACTATAGTTAGAATATTTTATTTAATATTTTTTTTCTTTATTAATATTTACTTAGTATTAGTTTATAGTAGTAAATATACAAATATAAGTTATTATATAAAATAATAAATTATACTAAGCTATAAAACTATTACGTAGTATTAAATAGTTATTATATATTTATTTTGTAAGTGTAGTACGCTTTTTAATTAGTTTTAGTATAAAACTTTTAAAAGCCGATTATTAGATTATATAATATATATTACACTTTATTTTCTAATTAAATAGTTAGTTATAGTAATTTTATTTTTATAATATTTTTTATAATTTTTATACACGCTTATTTTTTTAACTATATCTGGGGGTAGGGTAGCACAGTAGGCAAGTGCCTAGAAATACTTTAGATTTACGAATTTTTTTAAATTTTTATTGTTATTTCTTGTATTAGAGGTTCAATTCCTCTCCTTATTATAGTGTTCTTTAAATACACCTACTTTACTAGTAAAAAGTAAAGTTTTTAGAAGTATATTCTTTTTTAATATATTAAGTATAAAGGTATATATATACTCCTTCTTTTTCGAAAACCCTTTTAGTTGTCCTAAGCCACTACAGCTACACTATTTGTTCGATTAATATATAAATATATTAGAAGTATAAAATACTACTAAGGAATTAATATAAAACTATAAAGAAGCTAAAATCTTTACTTATAATATATTATATTTTTAGGTATATCGTACTATCTAAAGTTAGATAAGATAAAAATCTATTCTTAAATAGACTTAGCGTAGCGAACTAGGCCTAATTAGGTAATAAACTAGTAATTTAATATAACTTTATTTAGTAATATATATTAATATAGGAATTAAAAGAGCTAGTTATTAGTTTACTTAGGAGATAAAACACTTTTCTTAAATAGTTAGGTAGCCTTAATATAAAAGGCTTATTTAAAAAAAAATATATCTGGGGGAATAACTTTTTTAGCCTATACCTATTTTAGACTAGTGTCTCGACGCTACACTTTACCTCTCTTTATATAATAGTAATTTTATATAAAGATATATATATACTCCTCCTTTTTAATACCTCTTTTAGTTGCCCTAAGCCACTACACCTATACTATTTATTCGATTAGTATATAAATATATAGTTCTTACTTATATAGTTACTAATTATATAATATAATATTAATATTATAGTATATAATAATATCTGTTTAATTTTATAAACCTAGAGTCCTATTTTCTTAAAAGAGTGCTAAATTTAATAAAACTCGAATTTAAAGTTAATCTACGCTAGTAAATGGGTTGGTGTTAGACTTAGGTCGGGATTATAAAGCTCGGACTATATTTTAAAAGAGTACTAAAATATTTTTAAAAAAAACTTAAAAAACTTTTTAACTATAATAGATATAACTATAAAATTTTTATATAAGATAAATATAAGGCTATATTATATATATATAGATTAAAAGTAATACTTTTATTTACTAGATTCTGTATAATATAAAATTTAAAGAGATAATCAATTTAAATTTTAAATTACGTATATTTATATTTGTATACTAATCGAACAAATAGTGTAGCTGTAGTGGCTCGGGGGCGACCAAAAGGGGTTTTAAAAAAGGAGGAGTATATGTATGCCTTTATTTTAAATTACGTAATAGTTAAGAATATAAACTATCTTTTTTATAATTTATAATTTAACTTTAGTCTATACGCTAAAACTTTTATTATTATATTATTATTTAATTAATTATATTTAAAAGTAAGTAAATACTTTTTAAAAAAAAACTTTAATATTTCTTGCTTATTCTTACGTACGACTCTAAGTGCCCTATGCGACTCTAATCCGTTTACTACCCTAACTATAACTGTTCGCCCTACTCCTATATATATAAATAATTTTAACTATATTTAAGAGTTTCTCCTTTTAAAACTACATTCCCTTCTCTTATACTACCTTAAAAAACACTTCTTTTCTTTACTTATTAAGTATATATTACTTTTTATTTTACTTAATAAGTCTTTAGCACTTTTAAACTACTACTTTACTAGTTTTATTATATTACTATATAAGTATAAGCTATAAACGTTATTAAAATTAAAAATTATTTTATATTTAAGAATATAGAGTTATATAGTAATTAAATTAAAACTAAAAATATTACTAAAAAGAGATAATTCTTTAAAAAAAAGCTAGTCGTTTTTATAAGCTTATAATAATACTTTAGTATTAAATAATTTTTAATCTAGCCCTGCTAGTCGTCTAGAGTATTAATAAAAATTAAAATAATTATTAATTAGCTAGAACTAATTATAATTATTAAACGTCTAAATATAGAATTAAAATTTTCTTCGCTATAATAATCTAAAGAAAAAGAAAATATTTTAAAAAGGTTTATAGAGAAAAGAAAGTATTATATTTTAAATTTTAAATATACTACGCGACCTATAGTTTTATTTATAATAGCTAAATTTTTATTTTATAACTATTACTTTACTATTACTCTGCTATTACTCTACTATTACTCTACTATTACTCTACTATTATTCTACTATTATTCTACTATTACTCTACTATTATTCTACTATTACTCTACTATTACTCTACTATTACTCTACTATTACTCTACTATTACTCTACTATTATTCTACTATTACTCTACTATTACTCTACTATTACTCTACTATTACTCTACTATTACTCTACTATTATAGTCTAATAAGTCTATTAATTAAGTTATTATTTTACTAGTTATAGTATTTAAAAAATTTTATATTTAATAGACTCTAGTTATAGTATTTCTATTTTTACTTTACTATATTAAGTAAAGGCGTAGTATATACTATGTTAATATAGCTCCTATAAATAAACGTAAATATATAATATAGTATAAAGTATAAAATAAACAACTCGACTTGCTAGTTAAAAAACTAAATATTTAATTATATAGATTTTAGATAACTGTGTAATAATTCTATTAGAGTTAAAATTTATACGTTTAGTAATCCTAGATTAAGTAATTATTTTATATATAATTATAAGCGTTATATTATTATATTTAGTAAAGTACTTTACTTTTATAAAAATAAAAAAGTATAATTTTTAAAAATTTAGAATTTATAGTACTTATATATAATTATATAAGCTATTTAGTAATATATTAAGCTTATATTATTATATTTATACTACGACTTTATAATACGTACAAAGTACGTTAATTAAATATTAGTATAATAATATATTTTAAAATATTTTAAAATTTATATATTTAAATATTTATATATTTAAATATTTATTTTTTTATAATAGTAATAAACTTTTTAAAATCTAAATCTAAATTAAAGTTTTTTTAAAGAAATAGAGTAATATTTTTATATTTATATTTATATTTATATTTATATTTATATTTATATTTATATTTATATTTATATTTATATTTATATTTATATTTATATTTATATTTATATTTATATTTATATTTATATTTATATTTAT